>NW_019059863.1:349504-366514 GCF_000696155.1 Zootermopsis nevadensis | reverse complement strand
AACCCCACAACATATTTCTGCGACAAAGTATATTTCATAGCCTATACAAAAAATATGTGACACGATGAACCGAAATATGCAGTAAATGTCCTCTAGAAGTTACACAGAAACTACCAGCAAATATGAAGTACGCATTCAGTAGATAAGCAGCGGTGACACGGTCCCTAAAAATATACGTACAACGTTCCGTTACAAGGTTCTTGTTGATTCACATGTAAATTTGCAGTAACATTATCAGTTACCGTGAGCATAGCAATTTAAATTTAAAGTTTAAGCCAAACAGAAATAAAAGAACCTTCATGACACTGAAACTAACGCC
This sequence comes from Zootermopsis nevadensis, assembly GCF_000696155.1. Next base: position 366,195 of record NW_019059863.1, on the reverse strand, counting down.
AATTCGCCTACGAAACACATCCATCGCTATAGAATGAGACTTTCGCGGCGAGTAGCATCAATAAAATCTTCTCAGGCAATCAGCCGCGTTAACTGGTTACCGTAGTAAACCAACGTTTCGGGAAGAAACTCTGTCCCCATCTTCAGGGTTCTGATGTGACTGGATCTTCGGAAGTCGCCTGAAGATGGGGACAGAGTTTCTTCCCGAAACGTTGGTTTACTACGGTAACCAGTTAACGCGGCTGATTGCCCGAGAAGATTTTTATTGACATCTATCGCTGTTTTCCTCAGCACTGTTTCCAGGGGTCCTCAATTCTGCTAGTGTTGGAAGGCCTATGTTATTTATTATTGTTATATTCACGAATACAGTACAAATATAATCTAAAGTGGTATCTGGAAGCATTTCTCAACATCAATCTTCAATGACAGCGCGTCGCCTTCGACGAAGGCTGAACAAATTTTGATAAAGTCCATTAGAATAATCATTCTGTCCGCATATCGTTGACGCATTATGAACTTTGCAGACCTTGGTAACCAACCTTCATGACATAAGTACGTGGTATTTTAAAATCGATACTATTTTAATCTTGTTTCAGTCTAAAAACAACAGAACAGGGGTGTAACGAATTTCCTCAGTCCCTATTTGTACTGCGGATGCAATCACCTCTGCCCCACAAAATAAAATTTCACGACATCATAAAACCTTTAAGCAAAAGCCCAATTTTGGACTTACGTGTTTTATATAAAAATGTATGTAAGTCGTCCTTTTCTTCGTGTGTATATTGCGCCTCTATATTCAATTATCTGAAACTACAAGGCCAAGAGACGGTGTCCAGCAAAAAAAAAGTCGTGCCCCACAGGGAAAGATCACATAAAATGGAACCGAAACGTCAAAATTACTTTCCGCATTTAGAAAAAGGGATCGTGCGTTTTCAAAATCCGACACAAAAATTATTAAAATACATGTGTAATTAATAATAGATAAAGGCTTATATTTCCTGGCCATAGTTACATCTCTTGGCATGTAATGCGTTTTAGAATAAAATAATTTTATATACGCAAATATGCAGTACTATAACAGTTACTTCAACGATTTAGGCAGACGTAGCACAAAAAGAGCATCGTTTGGTTTAATATCTTCAATATTCTTTGTTGCCATTTTCCTTCCGCATAGTCATAACATTTTCTGGATGTCATTTGCTCTTGGCATGTGTGTGACAAGGCATTATGGGTGCATGTTCTAGGCATTAGAGAAACTCGTGTGGTAACCGCATCATAAGATAAATCCGGATCTCTCCAAATGAATGCATACGTATACAGTAATGATCTTCAGAATAAATTTAATCTTTACTCCGAGAACTAAAGTACGTCTATAAATTAGACTCTGTGAGGGACATGCACGAGTATAAACGTTAAAGTAGGTGGTATGTGTGTATTACATATCACACATCAAGCCACTGAGGCCAAAACTCATCCAAATGGTATTTACGAATTCAGTCCTTACCGCAAAGGAAACACAACACTTCACCATTGCAAAGATCAACTGATTAATGTTGTTTTAAGAAAATAATCGTTGGTTACACCTAAGATCATACGAAACCCATAAAAACAAAACGAAGATTGTTAAAGATGCTGAGGGACATAGAGTTAGTTACTAGACTATAAAGAATCAAGAGAATTTTTAGATCAAGACATCTGTTTCTACGAAGCAGATCATAAACTGCATCACATGCGGACGGATGACAGTTACATTGGTATGCGATCTTACGTTGACTCCTGTCCGATTTTGTTCCTGTCCGTCTGTCTACAGCTGTGCAAATGCTCCACGCTGAATGTCTTGAGACAAAATAAGCCTGTATTTATTCTCGCTGTACATCGTGTCTGACGTCGATGTCATATCAACAAGATTCAAATACATATTTGATTACCATTTATAGTCAACCATAAAGACTCTGAGAGAGTCTATTGTGATCGTGGGTCTGCTGCATGGTGTGGGATTCAATATCAAGACGAGAATAAGAAGAAAACAAGATTCAACAGCGGGTAGATACAGTGCACGATTATAGTCGGTGCCAGCGAGAAGACATGCCGCATTAGCATACAATGGACAGTACAGTGTGCTTGCTTCTTGCAGAGAGGATGTCGTTGCACCTTGTCGAGATGCGTCTTAGCGATCTATCGTTCAGTGTCACGTCTTCCACTGTACATGCTTACTATATACACAGTCTGATAAGGTCGCGCCTTCTCTAGCGATTTGGACATGGCATTTGTCCCCTTAATAATCAAAGAAAAACAATCTCATAAATTTTATACATGCAAATAAGAAGAGCTGTGTTAATAATTCTTAATACCCAAACCACAAATACAAAGATAAGAAACAACGAAACTGTCTTGCCAGTTCTGTAAATTGCAGACAGTATTGAAAGACAAATATGACATCGGATCTGCAAAAAACAAAATTGAATTAAGATAACTGTCTTCTACGTTGTAGTGCCGAGTAGTCTGGTATTTCAGGGGCCCCTGCAGCCCTGCCCTAATGAAGGGGGCTGCAATCACCTCTTAAACGTCGGTAAACGTCTGCCAGGAGAGTCACCTACTTACCCACCGTCATGTGAGCCTAAAATCTCACTTATCTTGAAATTACTAACACATGGAATTTCGATCAGATCTTCTGAAATATTTGAATATGAATCTTAATCCCATGTTATCTAACGCAACAGAATTAACTGTCTGCTCTATACTAATACACCAGATCAGCATTTATGAGGGTAAGAAAAAAACTACACAAAGAACTTCTTTTCAAAATAAATAGTCTGGGACAGGGAAAATGTTCAAAAGTATTACATAACCAGAATCTCTCCATAGAATAAATTTTATAAAGCCCTTAAAAAAATTAGCTCGTAGCTTGAAGGGTTCAAGGTTGTATTTAGGATATTAAAAAAAAAAGAGTTCCTGAATGTTCAGAATATTGGCATGTCCCCCCCCCCTCCCCAAAACAGCAAATTTCCCATCAGAAATATTCATTTCAGTTGCTATGGGGCTTGATAAAAAAATCCAATATTTCTACCGCACAAAAAAATGTCGAACATTTGCTTATCAATACATTACTTCCCGTATGAGTCAAGTTTGTACAATTTTAAGCATGGTCCATAGTGAAAAGTAATTACTTCCTGGCCTGCGGACACGGAACCCTCTTGACCACTGTAGTCGGCCCCAACAATCGCCAATTACCCCATCCCTAGATTTAAAAAAAAAAAAAATCTCCCTCCGCCTTCATTCCAATTACAATTAGGCCCTGTATGGACAGACTAGTAATTTCAGACTGGGTTATTAGTTATTGGTTGGCAGCCTTGTGGTTTCATTCAGCATCTATACACACACACACACACACCCCATCCGTCCGAACCACTCAAACTAGCACAAAGGAAATTAAGATTAACGGAAAATAAAGAGAACATATCAGTCGTCTTCTGTGTATCTCTACTCCAAAGAAAGAGAGAAATGTTGTACCACAGAAGCCTGCATCCCCATATTCGGGATGTGGGGGTGAGTATTACGAAATTCTCCCATTATCCATGTTTAACGACCAACACATTTGCGGTTCACATTAAATAACTAAAATAAAACCCTCCGCTGTAAGTTCGTGCAATTAAATCGATTATACGTGGAAGTTATATTACCACAGTTGTCGCATTAATAAAAGCAAATAAAACCAGGGGTAGAATATGCTATGAGGTAATAACTTCTTGTAATGAATCTCAATAACGTATGATGTGGGTTGGGGTCATTTATCAAGTGGTTTTATATCCATTACGTCGTATGTGTTTTGTGTACCGAGTACACACACCGAATAAAGGACAGCACATGACAATAGGCAGGTCGAAAGACCGCAAGACAATACACACGACCAAAGCTAAGTGATTTCACGGCTCGCAAAACAGCGGTACAGAGATGTAAACCAGCAGTTGCGACAGCGAAACTGGAAAAACACAAAAACAGTTTTGAAACAAACCGCGGTGTCGTTTGTTTATTAATTAAATAAAATCCTTTATTATAAATTGATAGGTATCTGCGGTCTACTTAATATTGCTTAAAACAAAATTACCTGTAGAACTCAAATTAAAGTAGCCTTCCATTTTATTCTTCGTTACAGAAGATGGATTTAAAATACCTGGATCAGGTTTGCAAGTTATTATTATTATTATTTAGTGTTCTGTCTGACGACAGGTCCATATGAACAGGATCCTTCCATCCTTTTCTCGGACTGGGACCTGTTCATATACGTTCTTGGCAGATGATCCAGAAGTGGTTTGCCATTGCCTTCTTCTGTGTGTGAGTGGAGTAATTGTTGGGATGCCACGGAGGAAAACTCCGTGTTGCCTAGACCACGGCCTTGCCCAACACAAGTTATAAATTCGGGCACCGCCGGGAATCGAACCCGAGGCCCCAGGATTACAAAGCCAGTGTTCTAACCGCTAGATCACCGTGATGGTCATGTTTGCAAGTACCGGAGAACAAACAATACGTTCAGGATTTCTTTAGATTCCTTCGGACTTTTCCTTGTATTTGCCATCTTGCCGGGCAATGTTCTGAGTCGTAGCAACGTTGCATTTGAATACGAACATCTTCGATCTGGCGGGAAAGCGCTTTCTTGTACTCGAGAAGTTGGGCGACGTAGATGGAAGGATAATCTCAGGCGGGATCTATGGGAGATAGGAGTTGAAGGAAACTGGATTTTGTTGGCCCAGGACAGGGTCCGGTGGAGGGCTTTGGTTAGTTCGGTGATGAACCTTCGGGTTCGGTAAGCCATCTAGTTGCTTAGTTTAACGTCACCAGACAAAAAGGCGATGTTTCCGAAGTTCGCTACCGGCACGCCATAGTCAGACGTGACGTAACAACAGGAAACAAAGCATGACGGAGGGCCAATAAGTAAAAATGAGGCAGACAATAGACAAAGAGTGCTGTTACACTCATACAATAGTGACAGATGAGGAACATACAGGCAATGTATTGCGACTTATTTCTCCTGTTTTCTTCTCTGCCAGTAACCTTGTATGCTTGTTCGTTACAGCCCATTCCAGCCAGCCACGTTGCTGTCTGTGCGCCATCAAACAAGGCATAAAACCACAGCCTAAGCTTCAATGAAAGCGATTCATATGAGTTTGTTTTGTTTAACTTTCCTTTATTACTTGTGTATTATAGAGGTGCTATCCATCTTCTTAAGTGTAAGCCTTTGTGCCCGAGAGACAATATAGTTACACTAGTCTTTGTCAAAAGGTGCGGGAAATACTTATTCAGAGCCAAGTACTCAATTCACGACATGAAAAATTCTGCGGTGTTGCGCCGAGTTTTTATGCAGCTGTGAAACTTGGTGTATCGCCCCAGGGGAAAGACGGAATGACAAGGTAAAAGTGCAGGGCGGGGGGGGGGGGGGGGGGGGGGGGAGATAACTGCAGAATAAGAAGGGTAATAATTTGCACACTTCGCCAATTATTATCAGGGTAAACAAGTCATGAAAGATAAGATGGGCAGGAAATATAGCACGTGTGAGAGATTTAAACGCGTTAACAGGAAAACCTTAAAGGAACTGACCAGTTGCAAGTAAGACAGGAACATAATTTTAAAATGAACCTGGGGGAAAAAAAAATTTTGTTTTGCTACTTTTCGTTTCACTTCAGCCTAACAATAAACGGAAGGGGTGGGTTGGGTTGGAGGGGGGGTACGTCGAAGCATTGCCCCCGTCGATCCCATGAACAGGTATAAGACCACCATGACAAACCTTTCATAAAAAAACAGTCCTCGGATGAGCATACAACATGCATCCTACAGCAGTCAACCCCTTCTGGATCATCTGCCAAGAACGTATATGAACAGGTCCCAGTCCGAGAAAAGGATGGAAGGATCCTGTTCATATGGACCTGTCGTCAGACAGAACACTAATAATAATAATAACCCCCAGATATAATTTCTCTTCAACTTTGTACCCCCAAAGTTGTTGGCGTATAATTCAAGTTATACATAGTATATAATCTACATCTAAAATAAATTAAATAAATTACATTACTGATTATTCAGTGTGTTTCAAAAAATATTTTTGTTTAAATTTCACGTACCCCCTAAGATGTCTTCCCGTACCCCCGGGGGTACGCGTACCCCAGGTTGAATACCACTGTCCTACAGGATACTAGTCAGAAGCTTTACGGAGCAGTTCCATCATGTCCGGCCCTTGTTTTTATCAACTTCTGGCATGTGACTGTACAGTCCGTGATCTTCACATGCGGCATGGCTGCTGCGTTTAGTCAAAACGAGTAAGCCGTTCGCCATTAGCTACTATAACCGAGTGTCGCTTATACGAACAGCTGCCTCTCTGCCTGTCGGGGCAACCGCGAAGTCCTGAATATTTGATTCTGTGGCTAACCAGTCACTCAACTCTCTTGTTATAACGCAAACTGGGGAGGAAGGAAAGAATACTGATACGGGAGACCGCACAGCCAAGAATAGATTTCAGTTAACGGGAAGGTGGCGTTAAACTAAGGATGGATCACTCCAAACAGCTGGACTGGGTTGTTCCAAATTTCTTCTACCTTCGGGATTAAATATTATTTCAACATTTGTCTTGCAATAGCTTGTATCTGACACAATTTTAAGGGAAAACTTTCATTTTACGTTAGGCGCCCGTCAATTGTTCTCTATCTTGAACCAGCTGAAGCCAATCCACTTCCATGGCATTTGTTTTAATATTGGGATCCTTAAAAAAATTCAATTACGATGCTGGAAAAATTCAAACAATATCTTTCTTCTATTAGCAATTAACAAAAGTGTTTTAAGACGCGATTATACAGTGAAACCGTATGTTGACATTTTCTACCATTTCATCCTAGCAAGTGGCGGTTCATTACCACGTGGTACACCATTTCTTACCTCCCAATGCATCCAGTAACTACCTGGCGATTCTGAAATGTCCCGTCAGATGCACAGACTTACAATCGCTTTCACAAATCCGCGATTAACCCTTGAGGAAGGGCGGACTGTTCATGTTGACGACGTGTTGTTCCGTCTGGGTTGATGCAGGCACATAATCGCCCAGTTCCCGGATTCTGAACCCTACATCAGGTAGGCATTGTCCTGAATGATATTGTTTGTAACTTATTTTGTAGTAGAAATATTTGTTGTTCAGTCTTCATAACTATACAGCACACGAAACCACGCTACGCTACGAGCCAGAAGGCATCCATCTTAATACACGACAACCTCAAACCACACATTTGAAATTAGAACTATTTTTAATTTTCTAAAAAAAAATTTACACCATTTCAGGGTAAGTGTTGGAAAGTGGAATGAGGTCATCATTTATAATTACTACGCGTGGGTTTCCGAAAGCCCCCTCTCATCCTCGTAAGCCACCACAGAGCAGAAACAACGCCCAATCATAATCGCACTGTCTATCGCCGGCTAGTTCTATCTGTTTCCGCACCGCTAGGCGTGTTGCATGCATTATTCATGCCTCCGCGACGCCCCATGTTTAATCAGGCGCTCGCCAGAGAGAAGCGGTCCACGTGCAAGCAGACCAGCAGCGATCCTAATCGCCGCCGCGCAAACACGTTCCCGCTCCAAGTACTCCGAACGCAATCCGCTTAAATATGGAGCCCGGCCTCTCATCCCAATGGACGCAGCAGCTCGGACCGAGTCTGCATGCGTTATTGTTATAATCCGAGATGTGATCAGATTAGCTTTTTTTTTCATCTTCTGCGGGCTTTGTAATGGATGTGTGATCAAGAAAGCGTCGCTGTACTGTTACAGCCTAATTGGATGGTTTGGATTCCATCTCATCCCACTGCATGAAATGTTTCAGTCTTCTTTGCAAGAATCCCCCTTTTTTTTTAAGGACGCCATTCAGTGAACACATGGCTTTTCAACTAGTTTTCAAGCATATTTAAAAGAGTGGAAACGCATTAAGTCGACAGTTCATTACATTAAAAATATAAGCACCTCAATCACAAATAAAATCTTTTGCTAATATTCTAACTCACCGTTGTGAGAACCTCAAGTCTTCTACATTTATCTTGGTTACAAACAAATAACAAGGATAATTACAAAAAACAGCAACAAATTGTCTTCGTTTTTTGTTGCGTGATCTTGAAGCACTCATTCAAACGTTTTCACAAATTTATACGATTTTCCCTTCATCGACACATCTGCTTCTACTGTAATATTCTGTGGGGAAGAACTTTTCGAAACCATATATACATATATACACACACGTAATGATTAATGCAGTTCAGGATCGGGGCTGATGGCGGAATTTTATGAACCCGTAATGAAACTTGAGATCGCATATAATGCTAGAATTTTCTTTGGTCAAAACAGCTACAATAAGCTTCTCAAGCACTCTGCTCCACGGAATTAGTTATGTGTACATAATAAATTAAAGTAAGATGTTTTTATGTGTGACTTCGTGTAAGTGCCAGATGAAACCGTAAGGTTTTTCGACACTGCTGTATATTCAACAGATGAACTTGACATGCGTTCTCTCAAAGACAGAACCACGCCTCTGTGCCAACTTGTATCACAGATCTACTGGATTTTTTCTCCCACTCGTTACGGAAGTGGCGTATACCTGGATGGGGCAAAGTGCAGAACTTCTAATATTTCTCGGAACCTGAGACAAACATTCTTTGCGAACATTTGCATCTGTTCCCCGAGTCTGTTATTGATACCGTTAAATGAATTATACAAGGGTACGGTAAATGTTAAAACGGTACACATTTATTAACTCAGTATAGCCTTAAGAAATACGTTAGTTTGTCTTCGTTTGTCACTGCCTCACAGCAAATGTGGGATTTAAGGGCAGACTCTCTAAGATTTAAAGCAGCAATTAATATATAGGGGTACATGTACCCCAAACCGTATGTGACATACAGTTCAGTGGTAACTATATATAACTTACCACCTGCTTTAATAATCAGTTACCTGCATTTTGTACACTGAGGGTGTTTATAGATTTTGTATGAATCTCAAAATGAACACCGATTATTTACCTAACAGCTTTAACCAGCTGATCTTAATAATTGAGAAGTGTTGAGGGGTTTTTTAAGGTACGGACAAAATTATTAAAAACGTAAAACATGATAGTTACCGCCTAACTAAACAGGCCCGCGAGTCAATATAAAAGAGCATCTGCCAGTGGAAAGGTTGAGAACCACAGTTATAGATATTTAATTAAGACAAAAAGCCTCTGTTCGTTTAAAAAAACCAGTAGTAATCATTCCACTTTACAGCATTCGAGAAATACAACCCTCAGTGATCATCACAAAATCACCGCTAATGTGTAAGTAACTCAAAATGACCACACGATACCATAATTACATCAATTAGTTCGGGAAGATATCTGCCATAACTGGTTCGCGTTTGTCGTTAAAAATAAAAACCTGTTTCCATAACTACACATCGCTGACGTAATTAAGGAAATGTGTGACTGAAATCAGAATACAGATGAAGCTACGCTTTGGCGGATCGCTGAATATGTTTTTATGTAGACCTGTTCTGCTTTGTCTCTTGTCACCAATTAAGGCAACAACTATTACAGCTAATTAATAACCGCAGTGGTCACTACCGCTACTGCTACTGCTACTACCACTACTACTACTACTACTACTGACACCACGTACAACCTGGCCATCATATATTAAACTTCCAACACTTCGTAGACTCTAATATGGACGACGTTTTCATTGTGCTCATAAAATAGCCAGCAAAGTACTTCGAGTTTTGAGTAAGATTGTAAAATGTAAAGATTGAGGTTTTCACGGTGGTTAACTTCTAAAATAGTTGTATTATAGTTTATAGCGCCGTGTAGTCTGGTAAAAAAAAATTACCAAAAGTTTCAGAGATCGTTGCTGCCTCCATCATCGGGGCGATCGTCCTGATGAAGGTAGCCCGGGGACAGAAATCAAATTTTGAAACGTTAGTTACGCATCATCTTGGAAAGACAAAATAAAATTAAAATTCTCTCAATAAATTACTTTTGTGCCTACATTTCGCACCACGACTACGGAATTGAAACAGGTTGTCTGTATCTAAAGAAATTTCGAGAATGAAAAGTGTTGATTGTTCCCAATTCCTCTTTGAAAATCAATTAGCTACTTGTTTCTTTCACTCGTTCCTGACTGAATCCATTCAACCGTTTGTATACGCCTCGCAGCAACAGAAACAAATGAACCTCAAACTACAGAAGCGATTACATTATGCGATGCGTTCGTATTTCGTGTACGTTTTATCAAAACAGCTAAGTCCTATCAGTTTATCAACTTGTGGTAAACTGGTGCGGAAGAACGAGCCAATTTGCTCTACGCAACATGGCCATCAAATTACACGCCATTGTTAATGTTATTGTTGCGATGGGGGTGAGACATTCTCTATGGAACTGTGGTCTATAAAGGGCCCTTTGTCTGTGGACCAGCGGTGGAATGATTTTGACAGAGGAAAACCTGAGGATTTAGGGGGGGGAAAGACCTGTCTTGATGCCACTATATCTACCACAGATCACACATGGACAAACCTGAACGCGAACCCAGGTCTCGGAGCGACTAACAAGCCTGAGACCTGACGAGACATTAAAACGTGACTCAAATTATCAGCGTGTTTCCTGGTTAGATAGCGACTCTCATTTCATAGCAGCAACACATTCCTCTAAACTAAACAAACGACACTCTACAGCTACATAGGCTTATGTAAGCCCTCTGTATGTACATTTCCAAAGTTGTACATCATCTTCACTGAAGAATACTTAATTGCATCTTACGTTTGTTGGCTGTGAGGAAAGGACACATAATCAGGATTAAACTGACATCACTTAACAGCAGGACTCTAAATTAACAGTGTTATCACTTGAGTTACCACAAACCCTTTTACAACGAACCTTCCAGCTGAGTCAACATGGGTTTGGCCACAAAACCTTTTTGTCTATCAAGACAAGACAAAATTGTGTTTTTCGAATTCTTCTACATTCAAAGATACATCCGCTCGAAGAAACTGAGTAAAATTATTTATCTTGCTTGTGAAATCGGGATTTGAACAGGAAGCAGCATGTGATAATGGCGAAGGTAAACATCGCATTAACAAGAAATGCTGACGAACTGTTAGTTAATAACAAAGAAAGGAGTCATAACGGCGTGACTGTCTGCTTTGGCTTTCAAGAACTGGAGGAAACCACGAAAGTCCCCAGACGGAACAAACCTTGAATGGCAAACAGCCTTTCGGGTGAGGACAAAAGGTAGGGGGTCTTGACCTTCTAGTAATCAAGAGAGACAAAAATTTCACTGTATGAAACAAGGGGCGGTGAAATGAAAAGAATTTTAAAATGAATTACGATATGAATGGTAGGGATTGTTGAAGAGATTTTATGAATCCTCTTCACTGCAAACATGAAAGATACATTACAAACAGACTGTTTGAACAAGCATGCGAGAAGAACGAACACGAAGTGGCAAACTGTACTGTGCCTTATCTCTAAGTAAACCTTCTTAAAAACAGTTAAGGCTGAAACGAAACAGGCTCGTTCCAAATGGTAATGTCCGATGACAATGTTTAAACTAGATTTTAACACGGAAATAAGGACCAGCTGTTTCAGTACGAAAAACAGTCGTCAAAAGATTAATTTGTGTCCACGAACATCCATTATTTAGGCGGACACTCATGAAAATTCCTAATACATTAAACACGCGGAGAATGCAGTGATACACAGCGAAAATCAATTAAAAACAACATCGAATGACAAATGACAAGAAGATATCGATTTAGCAACCGCACGGGATAAATTATCTCTGGCCTTCTTCAAGGTGCGAACGTGGCACTTATTGGAGGCGCCGAGAAAAGTCGCCTTAAACCTTTCTTGTATCGTCTGGATGCATATAAACTGCCAAATTCACGCTTCTGTCATCTTTTTCCCATCAAATTGGAGGTTGGCTGGACATTTCTTTGCGTGCAAAGAAGAACTTCGTCCCTTCCGGCATTCGAACCAACTCTCTCCAGTTAGCAGCCCGTTAAATCGCAGGCTTTGCCTCATGTTTCCCTTTATGTCTGTCTTAACTAATCTGCAGTGTGGACTACACAGGGGTATCAGTTCTCTATGCCAGTGGTATTCAACCTCGGGTACGCGTACCCCCGGGGGTACGCGAAGACATCTTAGGGTATACGTGAAATTTAGAAAAATATATAAGATGATAATGTTGCGTCATATTGTGATGATTATAATTGTTTAATTTTAACCGTCTAATCACAATAAAATATTTTATTAAATATTAAAATAATAATATATTTTAATATATTTTAAATATTAAATGTTAATTGTAATAATAATATTTTAAAATAGATATATTACTTTATGATAAACACTGAATAATCAGTAATGTAATTTATTTTAGATGTAGATTATATACTACGTATAACTTGAATTATACACCAACAACTTCGGGGGTACAAAGTTGAAGAGAAATTATATCTGGGGGTACGCGAACACAAAAGGTTGAATACCGCTGCTTTATATAACCCAGATTGCTAGTTGATTTGGCAGGTTAATTCGTTTCCATAGACAAAACGTATTCCAATACAAAATATTACAGCGTTTTCCACTTACTATTCTGTTATTTAACTTTCTTTTTCTATTTCTCCTGCTGTTAACTCCGTCTTCATGTATACAGTATAAAGCCCTGTGCTATACCACATAAATAAAACAAACACTGCAGCAGAACACAAGTATGGCTTGCTTCAGCGTAAGGATAACGGCAGCACAAAGAATCACTGATTGTACATATGTGACCACACCTAAGTTTCTGTTTGTTGCGTCTTGAGTTTCCTTTCTTATCCCTCCACCTCCAATTTAACTCAAGTTTCCCGAGATAGCAAAGAATAATAAGGAAAGCTATGTCTGCTGGGCTGGATGGTTATGCAACATCAAAATGTGCCATGGTCATGTCCAATTATACCAGTCATTTTTCGGTTATTAAGCCTGCATGTGCAAGCAAGCTAATTACATTTGTCTCGTATTTCATGGAATACGCCTCTAATTCTTAATTGCCGCGTGCAGTTATGCTTCAGGCCTTCAAAGAGGCTGAGAACAATCCACAAGAACGCCACTACACTGTCAGCTGTAGACTAGAAATAAGCTTGAAAACACTGCCATACTGAACAGATAGAAAAAGTGATCTCATAGCCTAGAACGGTAATAAAATCAGAGGGAATTATAAAAACAAGTTGGTGTGAAACTGGCCCTAACAGTCGGGGGTGAAAAAGTTTGAGAACACCTGGGATAAATATGGATTCGACCGTCTCCTAATTAAACATACAACGTTCGCGACGGCTCTTAAAACATTACGTGCAAACAAAAAAATATTAATAAACCGGTCCGACTGGTTCTGATGTAACAGGCTACTTGTACTTGCAGAACGACAAGCCAAGACAGCCATTGAAGGGACGACGTGATAGCAACGCAGCGCTTACGAGAAACTCGCTACGACGATATGACACGACCGATAATCTGTCAACAAACCTAGTAATTCTTGTAACTGCTAAATAAGTACTCCTACCTGTGTCGTCGCTTCGTATAAGCTTATATTAAGTTGCTGCCTTCAGCGAATTTAACAACAGTCCCACAACACGACGCCAGGAGTTCAAACGATAACAAAAACTTCACCCTACGTTCTTGGACGTTTTGCAGTTCTGATATTGAAGGAGGTTGTCCAGATTGTGTCTGCTTCGTTCGTACCTCAAATAAAACACAACACTTTTAATATTATCCTCCCAATTCCGCCTAGTCTTCCAAGCCTATCTTCCTTCCAGGTTTTTCCGACTAAAACACGTGCATTTTTCTACGCATGCTACATGAATCACTCATCTCATCCTACTTGATTTTATCGCCCTGATGATATTTCACAAAGACTGGCAGGTCATTAATACGCTGGGTGTGCGACGGACTCCCACGTGTTTCCTGTTCATGTGGTATTTTTTAACATCGCTGCTTTTGTTAACTTCGGTTACACATCACGCAAGGCTTCTAGATGCAGTTATTAATACATCCAAAAAACACCAAAATTCTCTGACATGCGGTTACATAAGGAGAGTTTGTACATGAATCGTCTCTTATGCGTTTAGTAGCTTATTAATTCACTTCAATAAAACCTACACAGAGCTGACAATGATAAGGCAACAGTGAACAAAAAGATTATCGTTCATGTAGGCCCTATATTTCCAACAACGAAAATGATGATGGTATGATAATGAAATACTCGTAAGCACAACAAATTATAAGAGAATTATGATGTTATCTACATTGTGGAAATAACGTTGAATTTTATATTTCGTGAGCAGGAAAGTTAAATTTTATCTCGTATTTAAACAGACGCCGAATTCCACAACTGGAGTGAGTTCTCAGGTCAATGAATCGTGACACATAGTGACGCATGTTGATTGGTAACTCAGATATTAGTAAACGCGATTATAATACAGACTTAGTCCATAAACCACTTGATGAACGTCACATCCATACCAATTAATAACACACATACCCACATGCCATCCACCAAATACAGACTAAAACACACTTTTTTTTTGTTTTTATTCTTTTGTAAGTAGAAGATGGGCTTTCGTATTTCATATAGGGGTACGAGCCATGTTCGTGTCTGCAAACATTTCAACCTAATAAGAACGCTAAGGATGTCGTTATAGTTCGTAAATATGAAACAGTCGTGAATACATTTTCACTGAAGGAAACTAATTCGTCATTGATAAAATTAAAAAAGGGCCTTTCGCAATCGAACCTGGTGTTTACAGGAGGGTTCAGCGTTAATAAAAAGTACATGAGTTAGTCAAAATATGTGATATTTCAGGTTCTCACGGCAAGTATGAATGCGTCAGTCTTCTTGAATAAATTTGATAATGAAGGCAGTAAGTACCTCAGAAACATCGGTCAATTTCTACCAGACTACAAGGCGCAAAGTTCCCTAACATGTCTTATTCGGCTCCTAAACTCACAGGACGGGGTAAAGAAGTTAGTTAGCGGCCTCGTACGAGTACAGTGGTAAGCCTTTGTTCTTAGAAGTTGAAGTGTTAAAACTGTAGACACCAGGATTCACCTGGTACCACGGTCATGCACGCACTAAGCAAGCTTTTTGGTATTCAGATATGCACGGTTTTAGATCTATGTCACACGCTCTTCGGATCCTGTGTCATCCATGTTTCGTTCAACTTGGTTCCAGAGGCTGGTGAATATTTGTCACACATTTTCACTTCAACTGACTGCTGAAGAGTCTATGTAAATGTTTGGCGACTATTCTGAGATAATTTGTATACTTTAATGCCAATGCTTGAATGGTCCTCGCTCTTCGTAACTACATGTGACGTCAACAGTCAACAACGCGCTATTCAGCACATGTACATGTGATTAGTGTAGGAGACTGCATACGTATATGTGAGAACAGCTGTTCGTAACAGCGCGCTCCAGCGGAACAGGCCTGTTCGCAGAAATACCTCACGTAAAGTAAAGAAACCCGTCTGATGAGGATTCGGTCACTGGGGTCAGGTAGACGAGGACATCCGCTCCCCTTCTGGTAGACCGAATACGCGAATACAAGGAAGTGCGTCGCCTTTACTCATAAATGCAAAGCATCTAAGAAGTCATAATTTTGTCAATATTCTAAGTGTCATTCAATAACAAAGTAATTTCCTGTCATCTAGTTCTACAGATTTCAAGAACATATTAAATTTGAAGACCTGGGCATAGACGGGGGGATATTAGAATCCATATTACGGAAGAGGTGTTGAGGAATGCAGACTGGATTATTCTGGCACATGATAGGAACTTTCGTGTTTCATAAAAGGCTGCAAATTTGTTAACTAGATGAGGGTATTGCTACATGAAGTAAGAGAGTTAGTTAGTTGTAAATATCCTAAAATAAATCTAGTTCGATCATTAGAAGTAAAAATAATAATTGCTTCATTTAAGAAAAATGTATACAAAGTAAATCCTACAGATTAAAAGCAGATCAATATAACCTAACCTGCAGCATAAACGAAAACTCTCTGCTGATGAGAATTAAGAAACATGTTTCAATTGCTCCTCTTGTTCATGACGCAATATCTTCGCACATTCCGATGCATTTGGCAAAGAACAGGTCCCTACTTCAATTTAAATGCTATATAAAATAAGCTTATTCCTCAGACGAAACATACAAACACACGACCTTCGTAATAATTAATTTTATTCACGTATTGGAAAAGCATTCGCCACTTTGTGGTTTGTAGTGATACAGGATATACACACGCACATAACACTGAATACAGAACTTCATGTGTCACTAAGCTTCGTGGTTACTTGACTACAAAAAAAAATTATAAAAAGCAAAGCGGACAATTTCCACAGCCGAGAATAAGTAAGGACTAAGTTCCTCATGCATGAAGACCGACAATAATTCAACGTACGGTGCATAAAATGAGTACCTAACCACTGGCGTAACATATAGAGGGCTATGAGCAAATTATAAAGGAAACAAGCCGTTTACCTTGTCTGCGGTCCACTACTTCTCATGCTTCTTTCACACACGTAGAGAAAACATTCGCACAAACCCTGTTTCTTTAATCAAAGGAACGTAAATATTTAAATTCAGGGGTAGGGTACAAAATCCTAACCTATGTTTCTAT
>NW_019059863.1:329501-341158 GCF_000696155.1 Zootermopsis nevadensis | reverse complement strand
GGAGGCTGGGTGAGCCCCGGAGCCGGTCTGGACGCAGAGGCTAGAGGAAAAATCCTCTGCCCCCGTCGGGGATCGACCCCCGGCCGTCCAGCCCGTAGCTAGTCACTATACTGACTGAGCTATCCCGGCTCAATCGCCTTTAGTAAACTTCATAAACTGTGTAAAGAACAATAAGACACGAGTTGATATAATTGCGTCATATTGTGAACTAAAATTTAATTATTCGTGTTTTTTTTCTAATCACAATTGTATATAAATAAAATTATACATAAGATATTAAAATATCATTAACTTTTAACTTTACACCTGAAGATGGTTCAATGTAACCGAAACATGTAGTAAAAGTTGTACCAAATATATAAATGATATTTTAATATCTTATGTATAATTTTATTTATATACAATTGTGATTAGAAAAAAAAACACGAATAATTAAATAAGACACGAGATGGTCAGTGGACTGCAAGAAACCATCCTTTCAATCCCAGACCCTGATATCAAAAGAACACAGACTTTTACAAATGAAGCATTCTTTTGAATACAAGAGATATTATCCAGTATTTCTAAGACCTACACTTCCCCCAGTCAGGCATGACATATGCTCTGTTTGTCATAGTCACAGCCTATATAACAGTGCATCCGTAATGGTTTTATTGATCCCTGACTTGGATAAACTGGTATAGAATAAGACTGACTACATTAAGACCTTGCAGACAGCAAACAAGTGAATAGATGACTTGCTGAACGTAACAATACAACAGAGGCGGTAGCAGGGACTGTGCTGTTCGATTTAACATTTCAACTACATCCAAACTGCGGTGACGAGCTGATCGAAGTACATCACACCTTGGCTCAAGACTGGCGGAACACGCGCGGCGAATTCAGCTGTGTGAAGGCCCGCAGGTCAGCATCGCGCGCTATGTAGCGGCTTTAATTAAACACCGTGTTCCTTATTTGTTCGCCGCCTCTGAAATATACGAGCCACTAAGGAAGCAAACACAGACGACAGGGCGTACAGATATTTATGCAAAAAAAATTCCTTTCATAGTTCGTTAAGAAGTTGCGTGCAAGCAATGACGTTAGGCGGAAAACGTTCAGAAGCCTGAATTTGAGGGCATTTAACATCACTTTGATGAAGAATGAGTGCCTGAAGACAACGCTCGTTAGAGCGCCACTTTCTTTATATTTCACCAATTCTGGCGTTAATTCGGGGGGCGTTTGTTTTTGGGTATATTTTTAATTATTCGTGTATTAAAGTGCCTTACGGTGAGTGAATTGTTGTAGTTATAATCTTGAGGGCAAATAAAATACAAATTACATAGTATATATCCATGCTTTGTAACAGCACCATCTTATACAGTAAACTTATTAATCCTCGGTATTATATCATTCTTTGGTATAAAATACGTATTCAGATTTGTGTACAGACTTTGCTTCACTCATCTGCTGTCCAAGAATTTTCGTTTGTTTCTTAATAATCACGTCACTTGTTCTATTTTTCGCATTCAATTGTCCTATCCTATTACTAACGTCCACCCTTAAGGAATTCCAAGCTCTTTGCCGCCCTTAAACCTTTCACACTTTCACGTCTCATTTTCCAATTTTCAGCGCCGACCGATAAAATGCATTTACCCCATAAAAAGGATAAATATTTGGCTGTTTTGCTACACGTTCATCGCAGACCCCCCACACATTTTTTAAAGGAAAACTTAAGCTACCGCCGCCCCTTTGACCATCTGAAACACATGCAATGGAAGGCGATTATACACACCTGTTTCAGTGTGAACTCACCTTCCTTACTCAGTGTCCACTCAGACGACTGTATTCAAATTGAAGTCTGCGAACTGTATGTTATAGTTACTCAAATTTAAATTCATCAAAATTATCCCATTTGGTGTGGAGACCACCGAATTACTGATATAAAAACTTACAATTTCAACATGCATTAATCAAAATTTTAAAATTATGTTGTCCCTGTCTCAAACTTGTATTTGGTACCACTCCAACGTCTTCAATTTTATTTAACCATTAAAAAGAGGGCGCAAGGCCTGTGAAATTATAACAAAGTTGTTCTCCCCCCACCCCCTCAAAGCGTCACTTCTTCCCCCAATTTCTTCTCTTTGCTTTACCCCTCTACTAGCCCTCCATTCGTATCTTCGTAGGGTTGAGGAATATACCTTGGTACATTCCACTCATATGGCCTGATTTAAACAGAAAGACGACTTTCAAAGTATGCAATGTAATTCCTGTCATTTAAAATTACAGTTCGAAAAGTCAAGGTTTCCTGAAACAAACACGACTCGTGTAATACTTGCATTGTGATATGGGTCAAACCTACAGGCGTTACGAAGTTCTTGAAGCACCCAGGATTTACAAGCGAACGTAAAATGTATCAGCATGATGCAATTTAATTTTCACACAAGATTAGCCAGACTGACATTAACAACTAAAGATAATTCGCTACTGATGACTGACAAATGTTGTTAGATTACAAAGGCAGTGGTCATGACCCACTTAGTTCATTATCTGGGAATTCACGCCCGGCGAATGAAAGAAGTAATCTTCAGGGAACTGATCCGCAGAACTTGGCGATGAGACACGACACCTCGTGGTCGGCCAGTTCTTGAATCCGACGTCTCTGCTCTCCCTTAACAGGGACAAGATTACTTTTCATTACGCTCCTCAGAAAAGGGGCCGAAAACAGCTGCGCGTCGAATTAATAACACGTCCAGCTGAAACGTATTTGTGGAATTTATTATAGCCCCGATGCTTTTCGACGTCAGCACTAAAACCCAGAAACGCAGGTCACTCAATATTATATGGATATCTACATTAATAGACTGTTTACGAGTACGCATAACTTATAAAGTTATCAGTAGTGACGCTAGATGACTGAATGCAACACATGTTCTATTTTACAAGTGCTGCTAACATTACGCGGCTTTTAGAAGTGTATAAACGAGAAGGCAATAACCGGGTGGGTAAAACTTAATGAGAAACGAAGACATGAAGGAAAACATTCCTCGTTGAATTTCAACGGGCCTTTTGCACTGGAACGTTTCTCTTCAGGGCGGGTGGACTCGGAATTGACAGTGTTGAGTTATCGTTGGGAATTCGACCGCAACTACTGAGCGATGCCCGAACCAACACAAAAATTATACGAATTTAAGTTAAATTTGTTAATGTACTTATAAATTATAAAGTAACGCTGGCACGTGTCTTGATCCACGCAAACACTTAGATGACAACAGCACCCACTATTAAAATAATAGACAATTTATCAGAGGTCAATGACCCACGAGCATTGACACAGATGACCACAACTGCATGTATGGGCATGGTAATAGAAAGTCTCACACAGCCGTTTGTTAACCCGACACTGCTACACTGCGCAAGCTATTGTTCAAAATATGAACCAACTTCTCCTGCTTTAAATAATTACCACTGCAAGCATTTAAATTAAACTTAATTGGATTAACACCTTGTCTAGGTGTAAGCACTTTCTTTGTTGGGAATAAGAGCGAAGGGAAGTACAGTCGGCACAGAAAATGCTTAACAACCGTTCACACGCCACTCCACAACAGCTGGCTGATTATTTGGTAGAGCATAAAGCAACCATTGTCACTGCCACTTATGAGGAAGAACAATTCTTCTTACCTGGTCACGGTACGTTAAACCGAAGACGCACGCATGGAACGACACGTCCGTTGTCATAAGTCGCATTTAATTAATGTACTTAAAACCCAGTGCGAAAATAACACGCCCCTTTCTAAAAATAATAATAGGCATGATTGCAAGACTGAAGATGTCCATTTATAAACTTCTCACTAAAATTAAAACATATCATAATTAGAGTTATTTAAAAAGGCGTGGCCCAATCAGCGCTGGACGGCAAGTGAGAATTAAAATTCATAAACGGGGCTCCTAGGCGTCCCCCTGCGCCACGTAATTTGGTAGAGTGTTCAATTTTATGTTTATGGTCACGAACGCGTGGAAGTTACGTTTCGCACGCTGCATGAGTCTTCGTTAAACGTCTACATGATACGTACAAACTTTCAATTTGATATGGCTTTCGAGGTTCATCAATGGTTGAAAAATAATGATTCGATTAAATAACATGATTTCTGTATTACTCGACGTTACACACTCAAATTTTATAATGTGGGGTAAAGCAACTAGTAAAAGGTACTCTCCTAACAAATACAAATATGTAAGACTTGAGGTTATCACAGCGGTGAGTATGAAGATTTCCGTCTTCTGGGTTGTTGCGCTGGATGATTCATCGCCCTGATGACGGAGGCAGTATGACCTCTGAAACGTTGGTTAACATCGACCAGACTACACAGCGCAACAACCCAGAAGACGGAAATCTTCAAATACAAATATGTGTTGGCAAAACATCTCCTTCACAGAATTATGTCATAAAAGTTATTAATCCATTTTCCGCTGTTCAACAATTTTCATTTTACAGATGCAAATTTATTTGTAGTTTAATTAACAACGCTGTGAGAGGCTAGCAAAATATAACGTCAATGATCGGATCCATGACAACGACAGTTAAGGATGGCCAATTTTCAAAACTAGATCTGAACACAGGATCTCCCGAATACGAAGGAGTGCTAACGACGTTTGGTGGGTTAATATTAAAAATGGCAGATATGTTAGGAGAAATATTATGCGAAGGTGTGGAGTAGAATCAGGGGATTCAAGGGTCTTTTCAACGCAATAGACCTGTTTCCGGTTTTATAAGGCAGGATATTTTTTGGCCGCCTGAGCAACTATCAACTTTCAAAGGATGACACGACACCATGGGTTCAAGTAGAAGGTCGCAATACTGAAATTAAAAGGAACAAGAAACGTGTACGAAACTTCATGTTATGCGTTTTAAAGTTGTTTCACACGGACAGACGGACAGTTTTAGTAAACTAAAGACCTAAAAAATGGAAAGGTCACTGCGTGTGTAGATGGATCCCAGACGTAAAATACAATAAGCCGAGTCTCATCACGAACAGCGGATAAATGCTCGAGATTTTACATGCCTTGTTGCCAGTGTTTTACAAACAAAACGTTGGAGCAGAAGCAGCTTAAGATAATGTTATTCAGATCGTTGGGTAATGAAGAATTCAAGTGACCGGAGTAAATTAATAAAAAAACAACATGAGAATGTTGTTGTAATGAATAATGAATTCGAATACCAGAGACTTGCTCTGAACACGATCGAAACATTTTATTTTTACAGTTACACACAACTCCAGAACAATGAAACAACTAAAATATACCGTCAGCAAGGATTCAAACCATGTTCATAAATCAAACTATGTGTAGGCCATTTAATTTACGTTTTCCTCAGGGTTTTGGTGAAAAATTTATATTACATCAAAATGTACAGTAACTTGAGTATCTACAGACTTATTGATAAAAAAACACAAAACAAGATAAAAAAGCAGAATTCGAAGTAGGGTACAGCCGTGTTTAAGAAAAGGTGTCTGTAAATGCCACTGTTCCTCAACACGAAAATAAAAACTGAGAACACACCAATACGCTATATCACAGAAGTGATCCAAACAAGTATTGATGTATCCTAATGGTTTGGCCTCAGTCTTTCCTTTTAGGGAAGATGCCTGTAAATTGATAGCTCTGCATTCCGAATGGCTCATAAAACATAAGAGACGGAGTGTAGCAGGACCTAGGAGTGGCTAAATAGCAGCAGAAACTCGTCACCATAGCCCGAAGAAATAGGCAAATGTTTTTGCAAGGTCTGACCACTGTTTAACGTGTGTCTAGGTTTCTTATGCAATTACGGTGAGTGTAGCAACACTGTTCCTACTTCCGCGTTAAGTACATGCCGGCATGTATGTGTGTGAGTCTGTAGTTACATATCTTAAGCACGTTTGCATATTTCAAATGTGGTATTTTAAAGTATTATAAGTAGTGTAGTTTTGACCTATTCGTTTTCAACCCTACTTATCACTTTTATTCCTACGAATAAAACACAGCTACAATCTTGACATTTTAAATCTCGCACCCACGATGAAAAATTAAGAGACGATCTGAAAATACTCCCTACCATTCATTTCGGACACTATTAACTTCCCACCTCTTGTCTTCAATACCTTTACCTGTTTTGTGTAAGTAAACTTGGTCTTACGCCCACACATGAGCGGTGCACATAGCACGCATGAAGGAAATAAGAATTGAACTTAATATTTTAGCACGAGAACATGAAGGAACCGCATGGGAGACCTAGGCAAAATGTGGATAATAATATTAGAACAGATCCTAAACACGGTACAAATGGATTCATCTGGTTGAAGATAGAAGCCCCTTTTGATTATAGCATTAAAATTTTAGTTTCCCATAATAAAATAACCTACTATTCTGTTATAAATCTTAAACTTTCTTCTTTCACTCTATAAGACGTCATTTTTTGTCATTTTTAAATCGGCAGGTTCTTAAACACTGACAACTTAGAGGGTTTGAGGAAGATCACGAAAACTTCCGCCACGTTGGTCGTGGATCCAGCCAAGACTCGAACTAGGTACATTCCGAATACAATTCGCATACTAATAGCCTCAGGAAACGTCTTCGGTTTCAAGAATTAACATTAGCATGTGGAAATATATTTTTACTCAAGTGGACACGCCTCTAAACCCAAGGCTCAACAAGCCAGAAGTGGACCCAGCAGTACGAAGTAAATTCACGTACAGATCGGTGTATATGACGTGAATAGATAAATATCGAGAATCCAGCCACGCCTTATATGAATTCAAGCTTAAAACACACGGGCCGTGAATGATAATACGCAACAAGCTACGGAATTCATTTCAATGAACACTGTTTGGTATTAGACCTGCGTACTGCACCTCTTTCCTGAATGCAAGCTTTGTAGGCCCTATGAGCATTATTTCGTGTCGTTAGCTGATGCCTCTAGCAAACAACATAATCATCACTCGCCCTAGAAAACAATTTCCTGTGTTATCAGAGGTTTTGGTAACAAAGAAATAGCAAAGTAAAGTAAAGTTTGTCCCACTATACGCCATGTAGGCGCTTGGGGGGAGTGGAGGTATAGCTCCTCTCTTCCTTGACCCCGGCACTAGATGGGGGTGAGTGGTCAGCATCACGCACCGGCCGGCTTTACCCCCGGGAAAGGACCCCGGTACCCATTGTAGAGGAGGCTGGGTGGGCCCCAGAGCCGGTCTGGACACAGAGGCTAGAGGAAAAATCCTCTGCCCCCATCGGGGATCGAACCCCGGTCGTCCAGCCCGTAGCTAGTCACTATACTGACTGAGCTATCCCAAGCACTATACTGACTGAGCTAGCCTAAGCAGTTGAGGTAGTATAGTTAAATAAGAATCAATCAATCGATGTCATTTCGCCTTGAATACTCACTTCCCACCCTCCATCACTATCAAAGTCCGTTAGAGTCGCTTTACCCTAATATGACACAGCGTGTGGCCAGTGACTGATTGAACAGTTTACCCTGCAGCCTGTAATATGGAGTCTGCTAACTGGAGCCTTGTTTTGTTCTGTATAACTACAGAGGCATTGTTCTCTTGTTTACGGGTCAATAAATTTGATTCGGAAGATATGAACTGCCGGAGCGTAGCCGTGAAATGGTAGCAATTCTAATTTGATGTGTATAAACTATTTATATTTGAATATCAGCAGCTTCGTTCATACATACGAGTACAAAATGCAGATTAACACGGGCCCTTTTATATAACGCAGATACGAGGTCAACAGTTCGTTTCATACGGCACCATTAAAACGCTTAGTAACTCAGGCTACGAGTTACTGGATTTAATATTCATTTTGCAGCCCAGAAGTGGGTACTTGGTATTTTAGTGGTTATAAGAGCGGGCCTTCAAGACTAGTAACAAAAGAAATTTATTGTTTTAACATCTCATTATGCCAGAACACATAAAAGAGAGGAGGCCGTGAGGTGTGTGCGGATACATAACAGATGTGCCACGTCCCAATGTAAATACATCTCCACATGTTGCGGTTTCCTTGCGGATCGCTTAGAGTTTCCGGACGCATGAAAGCAGTAGCCGGAACAAAACTGAGCGTTTCGCCTACGACACTAGTTTTCTGGTAGAAGAAAACAAAAATATACATACATAATTACCAGCATGGGAGGTACAAAGTACCCCAGCTGGGAAAACGTGTTTACAGTGTGGACAGTTTCTGCTCCCTTATCTGTTACCCCTCCCATCCCTCAGATACCACATATTTCTAATGGAAGTGGAACGCACAGATTCTTCCCGACTTCCGTGCATTGCATTTCATTGCCGGGTTATATATTTACATTAAATCTGCCCAAATACGACATTAACACACAACTACGTAGTGCTGAATTTCTTAACGGCAAAGTACGTTTAAGATTTGAGGGTTACACGGCGGTGTGGATAATCATGATCTAGGTTTTGACGCCGTGTAGACTCGCCGGAAGGGGGGAAGGGCTTTCCCTTCTTATAACCCTATACAAATCTCTCCACTTTCTAGCATCGCCACTTAAACCCTGAAGATGGAGGCAGTTTCTCCGAAACAATGGCACCTACCGACGAGACCAGACGGCGCCAAAACTCCTTTTAATATAGCGACAAATTAAAAACAGACTTATAAAAAGTACCTGTTCTCTGTACGCTTATTGAGGACCACCCAGTTGATAATACGTTGCGCTTAAATCCACAATAAGCCTTCATTATCTCAGAACTGTCGACTCACGGCCGGTTGAAATCATTGAAAGAGGCCTTACCTGTGTAACTCCTAATCTTCTGATAGACTGATGATTTTAATCAGGTAAAAAGTGCGCCTAAGTAATTGACAGATCCTTCTTAGACGTACTCAGACTTTAACCTGAAGTCGTATTATCGCTACAACAACAGCTCCTCTCGAGAGCTCTATTCTGAAGCATCTTAATCCGCTAAAGGTGAGCTTTTCCTTAAGGTTCAGTCTGCCTGCAATTTCCATCCTCATTTTTCTCTAAAATGTGGAATCCTTCGAGGTGAATTCCAAACCTACGTCGTGTCTGAGTGTCTCGCTTCTTCCCTTGTGCAAGTGTCAATATTAACACTCGGTCCTGGTTTATTTAAAGATTATGTCAGCATTTCAGATTACATGGCGCCGAAAACTATGGTGACCAGTGAACAATGAATTAGAATGGATATGGAAAGAAGCTGCCGTGGCTTAATTTAAGGTACCATATAAACATTTAACCGGATGGACTGAGGAAAACAGCGAAACATCTCACCCAGAATAGCCGGTCTTCGGGGTGTGATTTGAACGGGGGACCTCCCAAATATGAATTGTCGGCAAACAGCTGATTATTATATAGCCCTGATAAAGGGGGCAGTAAACGCCTCCGAAACATGAAACATCTGTCAATATCTACCAGACTACAAGCAGCAACATTCCAGAACCGTCAGAACCTATAATCTCAACTGATTACAAATAATCTGCTTAGTGCGGACGTGAGCCACTGCTCTCGACAGTGACGAAACGAAAAAGTGACGAAATTATATTCTCTTTTTTTTTCCCACAACCCGGCGTTCAAACGCGTCGACGTGTTCAACTAGTTACAAGTTTACTTTTCGGTATCTGGTGAAATCGAACAAGACAGCTAAAAAAAATACGAATTTTCACTCGTCGGCCTTGATTTGTCATTCTTCACGGACAAGCAGAGGAATGGGTTTGTTGGGGCCTTGAAAATAAACAGTAATATTTAATATTATCATACAAAATCAAGTCACAAACACAAATTATCAGACAAGACATTAAAAACGCGGCATTACTAAGACGAGTATTATTTTAAACTGAAATTATGGGGGGGGGGGGAATGAGCAGCGGAACGCGATGTCACAGCGAGTAGCCTCACTAGTCTGATTGTTATTCAAAACTAATACGTGAAGTCAGTAGCGTGTTTTAAATAAACTGCCGTGGCGTTTCTATGAATTATCTTCTTTTATAATCGAGTCGATAAAGAAAGGATAAGTGAGTGCGTCTCAAAGTCAGGTAATCGTGGAGAATTCTACGTTCAACCCTTAAAAAGCGGTTCCCGCTTTTAATAATAAGTATCTCTGCACTTTGGATTTTGTAATTACGGATTTCGTATGATTCTCACTGTAAACAGTGGTTATTTCCTCCAACACCGTTAACGAGTTGGTCTCTGAGATAGTGAAGTGTTGTTTTCTTTGCGGTACGGACTAATTCCTTAAATATTATTCAGACGAGTTTCGACTTCAAAGGTAATAAGTAATATACATCCGTGTTCTTCTCGCCACTTTTAACAGCGTCTGGCCTAACTCCCTTTTTAGTAACACCGCACTACTTACGAAATTCAATTTACGGCCTTGGGTCGCTCATGCTCTACTCTCATTGTTCGAATTCCTGTTGACACATGCAAGTTTTTCCACCTTCCTCTGTTACCTTGTGATGCCTTACAGGCATACACGCCTTGCTGGTCCGTCATCAAAGGATCAAACCGCGTGTCGAAAAGGTTCACTATCTCCGAGTATTGAAGTGGAACAGACTTCAGGGTCTAATCCGAAAAAAAAAAAAAAGTTGCGTTCACAACAATAAGGAAGCTGTGTTCACAAGACTACCGCCTCCTCAGAGGCGTTCAAGCCAATCTCAGTTCTTGCATATAAATGTAAATATGTAGTGTTTTATCTTGTTTTATATCTGAAATGTAGTCTTTGTGGCAGGCCATCTCCTGCAAAGGTTGAGAAAAAATTAACAACAATCTAAATAGGCCTATTGTTTGTCACAAAACTAAAATAATTACACGGCCATCACTGATCAACTTTCTGACGCGAACAGACTGTACACCCCTTCCCAGTTATGGCTTATTCTCAAGTGGGTTTTCGTGCATGTTTTAAATTTATCTCAAACTACGTAAAACTGTCCCAAGCTTCTAATTCAAATAATTCTGTATCACATTCAAAGACAACTATAAAAAATCAAATTGCTAATACGATAATATACCCAACTTCTTTCAATGCCTACACTTCTTAGCCTGTTTTGTTTTCTTACAACAGGGATTGCTCTGTTCTACGTAGTTCATAGCAGACCCTACACAATATTTTAAAACGGAAGGCCTTCCCGATAACAATCGACTATCACACCAATTTTTACTGTCCACGTGTCTTACATCTTGTGACGAAACAAGTGAGGTACACGTCGCCCTTCAGGAGATAACATTCACTCAAATGAGAAACGGATTCCTCGAGGTTCATCGCCATAAACACAAAGCTCAATCCATTTCATACGCTTCGAAGCAATTTAATTAAGATTCGATTTAATAATAACGAGCAGTCTCACCAACACGTCTGTCGGAGAGCAACATTATAAAAAAAACCGGGTTACCTAAAGCCAAATCCGAAATATTTACCGTTTGCGGCTGTCACCTACATCCAATCAAATATCACATGTCTGTGTTGCTATATTAGTAGTCTTATCAAAATAAATGTCACAGTTTAGTTCGGATTCAATTTACCCCTTTGAATCAAGTTCACGTAAATAACATTGAAAAATTCATCCCGCGCCCTATTCACCTTTTACAAAAGATCAACTGGTTAACTTCACTCAAAAAATAATAAAATGCCCATAAAATACACTCCAGTGGATAAAATTCATAGTTTTAATGTCTCCCATCG
>NW_019059863.1:279937-314435 GCF_000696155.1 Zootermopsis nevadensis | reverse complement strand
GCCTCCACGAACGAACAAGTTTTGAGAAGCGAATGGACGGAACTGACTATTGTTCAAAAGGGATGCTTGAGGGGTGGTTCGGATAAGATACACGATAAATGCTACAGTTCCCCATTTTCCTGTAGCAAGAGAAAAAAAAACTGAGTGCACTAAACGCGTGTTCATACAATGGAATTGCCGGCAAACGTCTCCCTCTCGAGTTGTCCTGGCACATAATACGATAAAGCTTGAAACAATATTTTTCTAAACTATATTATGTTTATGACATGTATTCCAGGTCTCGTATTCAGGTTGTTTCAGGGTAAAATCCTTCCAATTGTTTGTCTACTGTTCTTCAGACACGCTGTACCAAAAATGTGAGATAACTGATGTCACACATTCTTAAATACAATCATATTAAAGTATAAACTAGTGGAACGCAGCGGCAATTACTCGGGACTGGCCGAATTCCTGAAGATTGTCATCTTGACCCTAAAGAAAGTTATAAACATCGCCGAAAGCAAATGCTAAACAACAGTCAATAACTACATACGCTGGAGAGAGGAGAAAAAGAACTGTAGGTCATGACAGCTGCTGGCCAGACGTAGGAAGCAGTGATTTTAGGGTCTGTAATACAAACACAAACTTTAACCTATAAGGCTGAAAATCCTTTAACAGGGTTATCATAGCAACTGTTATAAGTTATTCATAACAGGCAGTCATAAATATTATCCTATTGATATAATAATCCGCGCATGCCACAAACTGTAGGTCTTAAACCTTTGGTCAAATATCAGCTAGAAGACCAGAAATCCTCACTGAGGTTTTTCGCGGTATTACTCAATCGTCCCATCCAAATGCCAGGAAAACACCTTTCGTTAGGAGAGGACCGCTTCCCTTGTAAATCCTTCATAATTTGTTATTGATTAATCATTATATATCCTTTGTATGGTCTACATTTTCTCAGCCTAGTTGTATCTGCGCCTCAGAAACTATTCTATAGCTTTATAATTTCACGTTCCGTATCGAATGATCGATTTACAAATTGGAACGTCTCTTACGACATGTTTCGGTTATATTTAACCGTCCTCAGGTATAAATTAGATTGGTAAAATTTAAAACTCGAATTACAATCATTTACAATGTTATGCAGTTTATTGAAATGTTCTTATCAGATTACTCTTATATATTAGAACGAAGGTATTGTTTTTTAAATGGCGTGGTTCATCTGATGTTCAATATTAGTCTGTAAAGCAATGATTTAAATAAATAAAACATTAATAAATATGGAGTAATATAGAAAACAAAATGATGGAAGTAAATAAATAAATAGTAGAATGTATCTTATTAAAATTGTGATTTGACGGAAAATATTAAAATATTAACCTTATTCACAATATGACGCAAATATACTACCTTAGAAGATTCTTGTTTGCCAAAGTCCATCACACTACAAAGTGGAGAGTTTGACAACGTCACGACCCTTTAATATGTATACAAGGAACCCTTTTTGAGGAAACTGACAAAAATTCTATTTGAGAGCTGCTTCATATTCAATTTTAACTTCATCGCTCATATCAGCGCCGGATGACAATAAGATTAATGAAATTATAGAAAAGATATTTCCATACGGAACACACTACCTATGAACCGCGCTACAGGAACCTACAGATGATCTTCCACCAATTAATTTCCTTCCTCCGGTCTGCCATAGCCACCGTCTGACGCGAATGCACACGTTCCACTCTTACCCTTAAACGAGATGACGTCACGATGCTCTCTTCTTTCGATGAAAGGAATCTACAGGAATCCGATGAGCTGTCAAGTTCTCTCGCCAGGTGGCCCACTTGTTTGTCCGATTCACTCTGCGTCAGGGACAGGAAAGGAGTAGGTACAGAACGGATTCGGGGCGGAGTTTACATCTCTTCGTAGCAACGTGGGGTTGGGTGCTAAACATGTCCCTGAAGCAGTCTTACCAACGTCTAACAATACAGAAAATGAATTATAATAAATTTTATCCGAAAACCCTTACAAGAATACGTCGCTTCAGAGACTTACGAGTTGAATGAAGGATAATATTAAAATTGATCTCAAAGAAATTTAGGTGGGGGGGTATTAGTGATTGTTTAACGACGCTGACAGCGGCTGGGGCTACAATACATGATGATAATATGGTGGTAACCGTGTTGCCCATGAATATGCGTGGAGGGACCGAGGAAAACCTCAACAGGGCAGTCCGTCGCCAGTTCCATATCTGAAACCAGGACCTCAGGAATGCATTCGACGGGCTGGAAGGGCGAACGCCAAAATTGCGAGCAGCTGAGTGGGGCAAATAAACTAATGTAACATGAAGTAATATAATGTTAATTGGCAGAATAATTAGATGGTATGCTGCGGTTCGCTACGTCGGACATTGACCACTGAGGAGGCTCGGATCAGAGACGGGGCACCGCTTCGAGCAGAACTGCAAACAACGTCACGAGGCGTTCGCTAAAGGATCGGCACAAGACGACATAAAAGTTTTCACAAAAAGGCGAACAAAAGGAAAGGTCATTAATGGACTGGAAGAAGGGCGTAAGTCAGAGAAAAACGTTCCGACGTCGAACGACGGTATAACATTTTTTTTTTTAGTGTTCTGTCTGACGACAGGTCCATATGAACAGTATCCTTCCATCCTTTTCTCGGACTGGGATCTGTTCATATACGTTCTTGGCAGATGATCCATAAGTGGTTTGCCATTGCCTTCTTCTGTGTGTGAATGGGGTAATTGTTGGGATGCCACGGAGGAAAACTCCGTGTTGCCTAGACCACGGCCTTGCCCAACACAAGTTATAAATTCGGGCACCGCCGGGAATCGAACCCGAGACCCCAGGATTACAAGGCCAGCCTTCTAACCGCTAGACCACCGTGGCACTAGCTTTGTTTAACGGGCCTGATTGCTAGGGCAAACCGAGTCGCCACTTTCCACTCACACTGTACTCTGTTAAGTCTTTATGTTTTAACTCTGAGTTTTGCAATCGTTATGCTCAACATTACACAATTTCGTATATCTCCCTGAACAAACAACTTTCCGCGTTTGATACACCGTCTTCCGTATCAGTCACGTGGTCTCATCAGATTTCGTCAGCAGTGTTTGTCCCGGAAGTGTGGGCCAACAGAAGCGTGTGAGTGATACTTAGCAGAGGGGGAAGAGAGTTTATCCAAAAATCAGGGAAGGAAGTGGAATCTCCACTCGTATTTTCCTTCTTATGCTTTTTAAACACGATGCTGAGCAGCGTCGAAGCACGTACTTCGTTTATCTCTTACTGAATGAGACAAGTGTGCTTTCCATTATCATCACAGATAATAAACCAAATTTATTTTATCACCTTGTTAGTACCGTCTACAACTATTTAGTCATTCTTTTCTCAACAGTGTTCATATCAAAGTTCAGAACATAAGACAGTGTGTGTTTATTTATATACGTTACGTGCCCAAGGTCCTCAAAACCAATATGAATTTATCTGATAACTTGAGACTAAGTTAATCAAACAACGCTTAATGCATTTATCAAGGTTCCATTATCAAACATAATTCGTTATCTGCGAGTCAGGATATAGCTACATCATTGTCTTCCTGAGGGGACATATGGGTACTCAAATGAATTTGTAGAACATGGTCGGTACTACACCAAAATGGATACTTCTTGAAGAAACAGGAATTCAATTGAATTTCACACACGTGCTTACTTCTTCTCAGAAAGTGTACATGATAAGAGCAAATGAAAACATTCATTAAAAGATAAAACGTTTTATATTCTTGTGTTGTCGGATTTATAGT
The DNA here is from genome assembly GCF_000696155.1 of Zootermopsis nevadensis. The sequence continues at coordinate 310,637 of NW_019059863.1, read as the reverse complement.
ACAGTATTAAATACAGATTTAGACGAAAATAAAATTACAGTGGCACTGAGGAGACATTACAATAGACCAGAGGTTTCCAAACTTTTATACCTTGAAACATTTCATAAATTTCACGCCCCCCTTCCAGAACAGGTGCAAACAGATTTTACATAAAATTTAGCCATTAGTATACAGCACTGTAAGACAACTAAACTGCCTCAACCAAGCAAAGGATGTTAATAATGTTTCTCCATATTTCGTTAAAAATGTTTTTCATACAAACCCCCCCCCCCAGAAAACCACTCGCGCCCCACAATTTGGGAACCTCTGCCGTAGACAAATGAGTACGAGAGCCCAATTAAGATTTTGCAATGTGGTCTCAAATATAAACTTGTGGAAGCGACTGTTGTATCCTTAGATCTAGAAATAAACAGGGGTTAAAAACAACACAAAACTTTTTATTTACATAGAATTAAAGGCGTAACCAGGAGAGGCAGAGTGCGAAATGATGATACAAAGATTTGATCTAAGGTTAACTACATGACTGATGACATTGAGAAATAAAAAAAGAGGAATTATATAAATTATATAAATAAATAAATATAAATTAAGCACTTTGGCTTAATATTCTGGATCAGGTGTTCAAATCTCAGCTTGAAGACCGGCTAAGCTGACCGAAGATTTTCGTTTTTATCCTTGGTCTATCAAGGCTCGTTAAACAAACCACAGATAAAATAAATTATAAATTATTACAACCGATAATGTGGTGGCCACTTTAGCGGTATTATCTCAGCATTTGTTGGAGGGACTGAAAAAATGCGAGTCCAGTCCGAGGCTGAAGATCGAACCGCGCGCCCTTCGGATAAGAGACAAATTCTTTACACCTCTACTAACCTGCCTGATTATACATGTAGTCCAAAATCCAATATCATCAAAAGACAGCCACTTCCTTGGACATGTTTTAATCACGCAGAACATGATGTGTGACGTGTTCATGGCATCACGTGAAGTCTACAGTACGACTGAATGTTGTTTGTTTGCCACCATTGCAGTTCTAGCGTGGCCCAGATACTGTTGACTGTAGAAATTATTATGGCATGTAAGACGCAAATGTTTACAATCCATTCCGGTTAATATTAAGAGTAAACCTCGTCTACAGAACGAGAATACCTTAGTTTGCCGGATCAGACCGAGTAGATGATTCCCCTTTGTAACTGAGGACGAAGGAAGTTCCATCCTTTAAAAAGTTATATTTTGAAAGTAATTTTATGAAGCTTCAACTGATGATGGATAAAGCTCACAATCAAATATATCAGAGGCCCTATTTTGTTAACACCATGATCATTCTTGTTTCCAGCTAAAGATGCATCGTCACCATTTTCAATGAACTGTTTCAACTAATCAAATTAATCCAGCGTTAACATGTCTGACGTATCGTAACGATTTCCGGTCCAGATCAGGCTGGATCGCCAATAATCTTTCGTGAGATTTCACAAGGTTTTCCTCAGTAGCGAAGATACTATTTTCTTCTATTGTCTTCTCCTACCAGAATGACTCTCACGTCTCATTCGGCGCTACAAACCTCTGCAGTTGATATAGTATCGTTTTACAAGCGACGAATTTAAAGCGAGAGAGAGGATATTTGCAGAGCGGAGTCCTACACAAGCTAACAGTCGCTCAGTTAGTTAAGTAATTCTCTGTCTTTTAAGAAACCCGGATGTTCATTCAAGTGTTAAAAGAGGAGCCAATGGAGCTTTCCTGACCAGACGAATCCAGGCCACGCCCGCAGACCGCATTTAAATCCAATTTAATATTATCCCACTTTGTAAATATCGGTCTCTCAAACGGTCTCTTCATTTCAGGTTTCTCAACTGTAATATTCTACCCATTTCTGATCTCTCACATGATTTCTGCATGTCCCGCCCATCTCATAACAATTAAATATGAGTTCGTAAAAGACGAACGAATGACTGACTTGAGACGGTTTAATTTCTCGTGTCTGCACTTTTCCGCTGAACTCGTTCTTCCGTCTTACATCAAAGAAAGGAAGGCGTAGGCTTTTGGCTCTTTGAGAACCAGGATAAGGAATTTTAAAGGTGGCGGTGGATATTCTTAAGAACTCTTACATTTTCTCGTTTTGTTAAGGTTGAGGCAGCAGGGCGGCTCCATTCGCATCTCCTGCTGCTTACTTGTCTCTACGACTGAGGGATCTCAGATACCAGCAGCGGGGGACCAGGCAAGGAACTGATCTGGATGGCAATAGGACTCCTTTGTTTGGAAACAAATGACAGCCGGGCTATACATAACAGTTGCGTACAGTCGCAACTTAAAATATGAGTTCCGGCTTCATCGCAATCGGGAGGTCCATGGACCAGTTTCTATAGTCGGGTATATTCAGCGGTACTGGGCAGTACTACGCACGAACTAACCTAAGATATCATCCCGAAACATCGTTAAAACATTTTCGATATTTAAATTTCTCGTTTCGACAACAGAAGTCAATTTCAAACAGGGAGTAATTAAATCCGTCAAATCTTAATAAACTGCTACAACTCGAAATTACCTTCATTTACACGTACCGAAGACCCATTACTGTTTTCACAACTACCTGTAGCCCGTTTGTACCCTACATCTTATGTCTTTAATATCACCCAAGTGACATTCAATCCTTCAGGTGACCAATCTTAAATCTTGCACCAAAGAAATAGTGTCTACTAGACATTTACTACTGTATTAACATAGCATCTGGAAGAATTTCATGAGGCACCGGATGGTAAACACATAATTCACTCTGTCGTAAGAGAAGCCAAAGGTTCACCGCCGCTAATATCATTGACCCCCAGTATTTTCAACCACGCCCTTCACCATTCTCGCGACATATTTTCCTAAGATGGCATCTCGAAGTTTCACTATTCTGCACGAAAAGTTAAAATTGTAAAACGCTAAATTATTTTTATTTTTAGTGTTCTGTCTGAGGACAGGTCCATATGAACAGGATCCTTCCATCCTTTTCTCGGACTGGGATCTGTTCATATACGTTCTTGGCAGATGATCCAGAAGTGGTTTGCCATTGCCTTCTTCTGTGTGTGAATGGAGTAATTGTTGGGATGCCACGGAGAAACCGGGGAAGAAATGGCAAAGAATTTTACTCCAAATTCTGCACCAGTGAGGGAGAAAGTCTTGAATCTGTAAAAGTTCACTCCTTACTAAGTTATTTACTGACTACCTCTCTGACTCTCTGACTTACTGTCTTACTCAGTCACTCGCTGTGAGAATTACTCACAAATGGCTCACAAACTAACAAACGACTAATTGATCAACTGATCGTCTCATATAATCACCAAGTAACATTTGAACAACTGAAAACTTCTACGTGTTTTACATTCAAAAGGGGCCTATTTGTTTCCATAAAGACAAAACAATATTTAAAGATTCAAAATTGACAAGTTCTGTATTGAAGCTTAATTTAGTTTACGTACTGTTAGTTTTAAAATTATTCGACACTTCGATTAATTCTGTATTACAATGGAGCAGTGCAAGTAATAAACCAAGTTGCTAGACTCAATTTGGTTCAGAAACATTCAAGCGCCATGAGTATTTATGGCAATGCATCTTGGGCTCTTTACAGATGACGTAAAAGCAGGATCATGGCGATAAAAATGAACCTATGAGAGAAATTTAGATATAATAAATTAAGATAGTGCAGTTGCGTCATATTGTGATTTATTAAATTAAAATTAAATTATTTGGTTATTCCGTCAAATCACAATGTATTTAAAATAAGATAATTAAAATAATTAAAATATCATTCTGTGTTCAATATCGAATAATCGATTTACAAATCGATTATTCGATATGGAACACAGAATGATATTTTAATTATTTTAATTATCTTATTTTAAATACATTGTGATTTGACGGAATAACCAAATAATTTAATTTTAATTTAATAAATCACAATATGACTCAACTACACTATTTTACAAAATATTAATATTAAACTCTACAAATTTATTATCTTCCACATGCATGCTACATGTTTCGTTCATCACCTTTCACTGACTTATCTTACCAGGACTTCCCCTCCTTGTGTGTTCCCTTAAGTCAGCAGTCTTCCTCAAGCTACTACAGCATAACGTTTAGTCTGACACAATCGATTTAGTACCAGACAGACGTCTCTGTACACAACGAGAGGTTTTAATGAGCTACAACTCGAGAAATTTATGCCTACATAAGCTCAGACCTGAATTCTTTATCTGGTTCAAGATGCGTCAAAGAACAAGGCTGCACATACGGAGCAATCATAAATAAAAACTGACACTAAAAAAAAAGCCATATCTTATGTCAATGCATATAACTAACAGTACACTAATATTTGTACAACAAACAGCACTGCGTCTCTTTCTTACTAATTCTTATTTAAATCGTGTTACTGGATCAGGATTTACTATAAGAGTCCTCAAAGACTTAAGAATTGTGGGTGGCCTTCCATGTGTGTGTCTACTTAATATTTGCACACTACTTAGTGCCGACGAAGGTATAAATTAGCTGCAAAGTCCTAATCTTTATGAACCTGTCTGCATTATTTAACATTTCCAGCCTTTAACGAAGCAACTAGTCTGGAAGGAGATGGTTGTCTTCTGGGTTGCAGCGCTGTATCGTCTGGTAGAAGGTTATCGACGTTTCAGAGGCACTTGTTGCTTCCATCATCAGGACGATCGTCTTGAGTACTTTCTCGTCCTGATGATGGAAACGCCAAATGCTTCTGTAACGTAAGTAACATTTTTTTCAGGTTATACAGAGCAACAAACTGTAAGATAGTCTTCAACCACTGTGATACTTCATGCCCTTAGGTTTTCGAGGCCAGAGTTCAAAGTATGACTTTACTCTGAAAACGACAAACACAATGTTTGCAAAAACCTACATCTGACGCGTCTCATCCTTGAGAGCCGAAGTTATATCATGGTACCTGTGCATATAGAACCACACTTAGGAGGTACACGTCTGAATTTCAAATGCAACCACATCGTTTTATGAAAACATCCGCAGGTAAACATCGCCTGACCACTGTTGCAGACTGTACTTGTCTGTGGGTCTATCTCTTTCTCCCGAGGGAAAACGGAAGGCGGTAAACCAATCCCCAATTCTTGGGGTTTGTGGTAGATTTTCAGGGTAGGTTGTGAGTGTTGAGGGGAGGTTTAGAGGTCCGTTGTTAGGGGAATTAGAAAACAGGCTTTAGGGAATGATGGTTTCCTAGGGAAGAAAGAAGGAGACACGAAGTACCAAGAGCAGGGGCGGTCTTTGGGGGGGTGGGGGTGGGGTGGCCAAAAGACGGTGTATGGTTCTATGAGCTGATGACCTGTCGAGGTGGAACACTGAACTTCTTGTCTATACCCTAGACATGCTAAAGCTGATACACTCATCCTTCTGCACCTCGTTAAGATTAGGGGTACTGGAAACAGTGATGTGCTTTAATACTCTAAGGGTCTTATTGTTGCTTCTGAGAAGTGATTTCAGATAATCGTTGTCTGAATAGAGTGCTGTCAAGTTACTGAGAATAAAAGGATCTGTGAATGGAAATTATTATAGGGTCCACTAGTTGTTTTAAGATAACCTCCAAATGCAAGTTGCTTTCAAAGCAGGGAAAAACAAATTACTATCTGGGAAAGAAATAGGCTATTCTGCACTTTATGCTACGCTAAATGTCTGTCATCGTGGAAACTTCGTGAATCTTCAGGTTACCTCCCGTACTGTCTGGAATGCTGCTGTGCAATAGAGAGGACCGCCGACGAAGACTGCCTGTCTTACAGAATGTGGGGTTTGCGCGGGAACCCTAGTGTAAAAAAAGTGCTCGTCACATTTCGGGGATGCGAAAGACACAACTTCCTGCTTCAATCGACAAGTGAGACGAACGTGAGATGCGAAAAAATTCTGACAGATCCGACTGTGGTAGCAATAAATGCAAATTAGGCTATGGTGGGGCCTGGCAGAGTCCATGTTCGACGGGAGTCTGAAATCAGGCGGCAGTAATTCTAGGAATTTCCTTTGCCATCCTACAAGAATAGGCTTCGGTCAAGTTTCACGCTACAAAGACACCTGGGGGCGTGAAGGAAAGGATCCGCGCATTCTAAACCATGGAGGTACTCTTCATTTCTGATTCTGTTTCGAAGTACCCGTATCAAGCAAATCCACATGTTTAAGCACATCAGGCCGTTCACATAACTTGCCAAATACCCGTGTCCTCATATGATGGAAGTTAACTTCTATAAACATTCTTTATGCACATCTACTTTAAATCAGTAATACCAACTGAAACACTTTCTCACTCTAAACAATGGAAGATACAGGAACGCAAAAAAGGTGATTTTAAAGTTACGTAATTAGCCCCTGATGATTACAATTTCAGTCATAACACATCGCAAGAGCGAGTTTGCTCTGTAATTCAATTTGAGTGGTGCGCGCTCGGAATATATAACGTTTTAACACGGCACACAAACAGGTGGATGAGATGAGTACCGATGATAAACCAGGCACTACCCGTTGGAATTACCGCTTGTTCCAAGAGAATTCCTCAAATAGGTTTATACCGAAGATAGCTGTCTTCTGAGTTGTTACCGACGTTTCGTAGTTGCTTCCTGCTTCCATCATCAGGGCGATGAGTAAATCACGTGCGGCGGCGACACAGTTATATAAATCATGTCTTTGTTTTAAACAATTACGGATTTAAAAAATTACATTCAGAAAATCCGTGTCAACGAAATGTTCAGTCCCAACAAGCGGTGATATTATTATTAACTACATTAGTATCTGTTAATCAGAAGCAACGAGAGAAGGCAATGTGTCTACATCGAAACATGACACACAGGTACATACATGACAGATGTAACAGCTGCACAAACTACAAAAATACGCGTATTGTTTTGTTAGGTGATTCAGTTAACAATAATAACTATGAATGTTGATACTAGATATCATTATCCTCTATTGAAAGTGTGCAGCAAGTGTGAAACTTCTACACAGAGTCTCTGAAGTATGTCTACCAACCGACACACCAAAACAATTAAACAATTTAAAAACTATGGTTTTATTATTCTCACGTCTCCAGTAAGAAGTAATAACGTGTAACAGAATCCTTGTAGTGCCGTGCAGATTGGTAGAAGTTCACCGACTTTTCAGAGGTCCTACAGAGGAAGGCTACAGGGCTCTACAACCAGAAGACAGCCATCTTCGTCCTCACAGCCGTGAACACCTAACATAGCCTACAAACGACTATTACTTTCCAGCGAATGACTGTCGTCCATGTAGCCAGCAAGCAAATGTCATTTCCCGTTAACTTTTATGCTAAATGTTTTGACAGAGAAGAATTGGTAAAGTTGAATTTATACCTGGGTAGGTTCTTGTGTAGAGGGCATACTTGTTGAATAAGGTACATAAACCCTTGTTGTTTCAGGCTTCTGTGCCCATCTCGACATGGGGAAGCTTTTACTTACCCGGTCCATCTGTTACCATAGCTCGGAGGATTTTGTTTTGTTCCTCTGAAGTGTTAACCTTCCAAGAATAGCGTTTTTCAACTGTTAGGACAGTAACTTAAAACCCCCGGATCAGGGAGACAGCACGTCCTTTTGAAAAATTAGTATACAACCATAGGATTGCAAAACACCCCATTAAGACCACAATCGAAATTCACTCCCTCATCAAAACTTCAAATTCTACAAATGGTGACATGACAACACCACTTCTAATTTTATTAGGGCAACCCTGTGGGATTAGTCCAGTATCTGGTAAACAGGAGTCTCCTAGCGAAAACGCTCATAATTTCCAGGCCAGCACACCACAAAATATAAGATGGGAGCCCATGACCTGATGATGGAGGCAGTAATCATCTCAGAAACGTCGGTCAATTTCTATAAGACACCGTGACAATCAAAAATCTCATTTCTTGTAATTGGCAGTAGGCAAAATGTCTTCAGCCCAAATTGTAGTAGGTCTGCAATGCACCACAGATCCTATTATACGCGTCTGTTCAGAACCGTCCTTATCCTCATCCACGCTGAGGTCAAAGGTCACGAAAGGATCATTTTCTTCGGTCCTCCCTCTCCCCAATGCCTCAACCCCTAACTCCCAAAGCTCTGGAGGTCTTTCTCGAGAACAGACATTAGGGGGTGGATCGGAACTTGGGTGATTACCAGTCGAACAGAGGTAGAAACTAGGTCGATGGACTGTGTGGTGTTGGGATAAAGGAAGTTGAAGAAAAGGCTGGATGAGTAGGAACGAACGCAGCTTCCAAAACCTAAATTGGAGGCTTCACGGTCGAGTGGGCTGAACCGAAGCAACTCACTCAACCCCAAGGCACGTCTCATCCAAACTAACTGTTCTCCACCCCCTCCATCACCCCAAACACCGTCAAACTACCCCTAGTTATTGCAGTCCCTTCATACATACAGTATACCTGTCGTAGAAGCAGACGACAGTCCCGAGCATATGAAAGGTGTTTAGTGACAGACAGACTGTTATTGTCCAACATTATCATCCACCTTTAATAACACAGAACATTTTCTTATAACTGAAACGTGTTATTTAACGGCGCATTTAAAAAAACACAGGTCCTATATTAATAAAAACTGGAATATGATAATTATAAAAAGAATATGTAAGGATTTGGAAAGAAGATATTTCGAGTATTTACGGACAGCCTTCCGCGATCCAGTAGTCGCCTAGACAGAAACACGAGTCAGAACAGCCTCTAACCCTACCCAGGTTTGAAGCTAGTATCATCTGAATATAAGTCTACAAAGTTATCGCTATACCAGCCCGCTAGGCAGTTATTATATTATAAAAAAAAAAGTCTACAAAGTTATCGCTATACCAGCCTGCTAGGCAGTTATTATATTATAAAAATAATTTGCACAAGGCTACTTGTATTTTTTATTATTCAAGTTTTTCACTAGTTTCAGTGGTGCATAATATTCATGGTTACTTTGGTAATAACAGTCTAAACATCAGGGCGCCATTTCCACGTGAAGATGCATAGGTTTTCATGTAAACCAAGCTATAGAAAACTAGGTAGTTGTCTCACATACCTGGAGACATCCACAGAAGGCTTTGCTAAGCGACACAATACATATAATATATGACTGTGGATTGTGGACACAAGACTTAAACCACCGGGTATTTGCTGAACTGCAGGCTTTCGGGTGTTCGTTATAACTAGACCTTGTTCGCCGGAAAAGTAATAAGCTTCTAGCTACTGCAGGTGCGAAACACTGACATGTATTTATATATGTGTATTGAATAATCATTTTATTTAAACACGATGACACTATTTCTAATTATAACACTAAGAATATACATCAATACTGCGCAAAAATGAGTTAGAAGTTATGAACAGAAACATTTTTGTACTCAGCAAACACAAAAGAACATGGAAAGAAGATGGCTTTCTTCTGGGTTGTAGCGCCGTGTAGTCTGGTAGATGTTTACAGACGTTTCAGAGGTCCTTGGTGCCTCCATCATCAGGACTATGAGTGGCCTTGATGAGGCGGAAATAACCTCTGAAACGTTGTTAAACTTATGTCAGACTACATGGCGTTACAACCCAGGAGACAGCCATCTTCGTACTCACCACCGCGAGAACCTCAAATCCTACAAAACCTGGACCAATCGACGACCACTCGTCACGTGACACTGCCTTCGTCTTCACAATCAACCGGCCAAATACCGAAATAACTTCGATGTCAATTGTATTTCTAATCTTATGAAAAAATCAACTAGCTTGTGTGGGTTGTGGCTAGAGAATGCATTCCAAAAGTGTAGGCCCACTTAATTATGGGGCCTTAGGATCCCGAAGACACTTTACAAGATTTCCGACTGCTGGAGGGTGACGTATTTGCGAGGAGTTAAACCAGGAGTTTGCCGCCGACAAACACGCACACACATACAAGTCTCTCTCTCTCTCTCTCTCTCTCTCTCACTCGCTTTGGGTGGAGTAGGGGGGGGGGGCAGCCAAGTGGTTACATTACAACCCTCTGCTTCTCGTACCTTGTGGGTTAGAAGCGGTCCCCTCACCCCTTCCTACCGTCAGGTCGATCCGACCCGTAGTGCTTTAGTGTATAAGCCACGGTGAGTAATGCACCATGTGTGCTGGCTAAACACCTTCTATCTAAAGTCGTTTGGAGATCATCCTGGCGCTATAATAGAGACGCTTCCTGAACTACTGTGTCGTGCGTGTTATCTGCTTGCCTTTCGACGACGTGATCAAACAGGTAATTGAATAAATGTATCTGAATTATCTTTCGGTAGAGTATTTTTTTTTGTACCAAAGGCTGAGAATAGGGTGTAAAAGAAGATATTTGGACCTAAGTGGAAGTAAGCGATTGGAGGATGGAGACAACTGTGCAGTGAGGAGTTTCATAGCTGAAAACTGCAGACAAAAATATATATATTATTATCATCATCATCGGCAGTCATGCTAACATCGCGATTTATGGTAAACAGACTGAAGGCCCTTCTTAGATCTCGTGTTTTAAAACCATATAAACTAAATTACATAGTGCCCTGGGGAAAGAAAGTTATGAAACATGTAACCTCGTGGCAAAGAATAATGAGTTGACCTAGAATATAATTTTTTTAAGTTTTGACTATGTTACAGAAAAGTTTCCAGACGCCTAAGAATTCCACCTTCGGCTGAATTAAATTATCATGTCTTCGAGAACCCTGGAAGAAAACACCACGAATTCAAGCTAGACAAGCCCGACGCTGTAAGCTAAAGCACGGCAGACAGGAAAGAGTTCATGTTGGTTGGGAGTTAAAGCCGCAACCCACATCAAAACGCTTTAATACTCGAATAAAATAAATAAAACGTAACCGAAGGCAATTTTGGGCGAAATTCTGTTGTACTTAATCTAGCAGTATTAAAGGCTGTTGAGAAAATATATAACAATTGTAGATTAATGTTAATCGTGTTAGCCCGGCTAACACTTCGAAAAAACAAAAACAAAAATAAATTGTCCTTTGGCTTATTTTATTGGGTCATACTAGCAGAAACGGCTAGGTAAAATGCATAATTTAGCCAGTTTCAGCCTTTGTTAGCCAGCTAGTTGAGGCTTACGCACGCGACGAGCCAATGTATAGAGTAGTAGTGAACCAAGAGAGTAAGAAATAATACTTTTATTTTCAGTTTTTTTTGTTAGCCGGGTTAACACGGCTAACATTAACGCTCCACCCTTGAGTATGACCCTGTAGTATAGTAACAGAAAGTGAAGACACACGAAATTTTAGTCCAAAATTCTGAAGAGATCAATTGCGAAACCTAGATGTAGATGGGAGGACAATATTAAAACACATCTTAAATACACATATTCTGATGACATTGACTGTATTGAGCGGGCTGAAAACATGATTCCATAAAGACGCTGACTTTTTTTATTACTAGATAACAGATTATTAGCTTTTTAAGGCTGATTATATTCTACAGAGTTAGTAATGGTTTTAACAGCAGTGATGATAACATTACGAGGTCCATAACGGTTTATAGCATTCAACAACAACAACACAGAAACTCGTCCATCACACACAATACTAAACAAGATAGTCACCCCGCAGCCAAGTGGGGATTCCCCAATAATGCCTGAGATGCGGAAACAGATACGGCTGCAGAGGCATTGTGGGTAGATTGTCGGCGTGCATGCAGCAGGAAGTCTCCAAGGAGATAACTAACACAGCCCAGAAACCACTAACAAGTAGCGAGGGCTCTGCTCTTGGAAAACGAGGAGTAGATTAGATAGGTCTCTCTCTCTCTCTTAGCTTTACTTTACCATGTAGATATAGACGGAAGTGCGCGGTGGGGGGGAGGGGGGGGGAGAGAAATAATTCACAACATCCACCACTCTAGCAAAGAGGAGAAGTTGTTTCATACACAACATTCATCAGAGAGAAGGGGCAGAATTGGGATTAAAAGTTTCTTGGTCCCTTCTGTCAGTCTGTCAATTGGGCAGTGAGGCAAACACCCAAAACGCCCACTTCATCCACCAAGACACAAAAGCAACTAAATTACTCTGCTTAATGATTAACTCGAAGCTCAGTCAAGTAACCAAATGGTTTCATAATCTCCCATAAGAATTCAACATGAAAATGTAATTATTCATTCAACTCAGATTTGATAACAGGTATTAGACGTAAATTGTCTAAACAGTAAGTAAAACACTAGGAATAATTAAAACTATGCTGTTTTTGTTTATTTATAATTTATTTCATGATGGCTGTCTTCTGGTAGAGCCATGTAGTCTGGTAGAACTTTACCAACGTTTCAGAGGTCCTCCATCAGAAGACAGTATTCTTCGTACTCACCACCGTGAAAATCTCAAATCTTACTATAATTTATTTATTAGAGTGAGATGGGCTGGGCATGTAGCGCGCATGGATGGGACAAGAGGTGTGCACCGGGTACTGGTTGGGAAACCTGAAGGGAAGAGACCGCGGGGGAGACCTAGACGTAGATGGGAGGATAATCTCAGGCTGGATCTATGGGAGATAGGAGTTGAAGGAAACTGGATTTTGTTGGCCCAGGACAGGGTCCGGTGGAGGGCTTTGGTTAATTCGGTGATGAATCTTCGGGTTCGGTAAGCCATCTAGTTGGTTAGTTAGCGGCGTCAATAGATCAGATTACCGAGCGTGTGATAAATTGGAGAGTATCTGAAAGGAAGAGATCGTGGCCTAATTTAAAGACCTGTCCCGGGATTTGCCTGAAGGGACTAAGAAAAATCACGGCACAGAGTTACGGAATTAGCTACGTTCTGGCTTCAACTATTGTGATTGATTTTTTATAATAATCAAATGTTATTACATTATCACACGTGTAAATCTTTGACGTAATATCGGGTCATACGTAATTAGTTCGCTGTATAGACAGATTCTAAGAATATTACTGTAACTTAAATATTATCTCGGGCTGTAGTTCCAAAATAGAAGTTAAACTTGGGTGTCCGTTGCTGTTAAGACAACCAGCCAGTGGATGTGGTATTCAGTCAGACTGAATAGAAGTTCCCGCTGCATTCACCGCCTGGGACTCGGCTAATAGGGAAAGCTGTTCAACTCGGATCAGATTAAAGTCTTTCAAGAACCTGCTTGGGACTTCTAATCACGCCCTCCCGTCTGTGATGCTGTTGAAAGCGAAGCCTTATTTCTGTCATGTGGGATAGATATTTCTTTATACAACAGGGAAAGATCAATTCTACTGCGAGAGAGGGTTGAATGTCATAAGTGCTTTTCCCGTGGTTTCGAAAGCGAATGATATTTTTCTTTTCAGCGCAGTGGACTGAATTATAAAACCCACTCTAGGACAGGGAACATCATACTCTCATAAATATAAACGAATAAACTCGAGTGTGAGTTTTAAGGGGTGCATTCTGTTGTGTGTTCATCGTCGACAGTCCGTCTACACAACAATTTTTTTATTGTAGTCTCAATGTTTATTAATGCACTACATGTTTCGACCTTAATAGGTCATCTTCACGTGGTTCTCTTTAACTGTTCGAAACAAATAAATATGACTGCTAGATTATATAAATATTTTGTGTTGCTGACTGTCTTAAGCAGCTTACGTATTTAAGCAGAGTGGACTATGTATGTGTAGCTAATGGTGGAGAGTTGTGGTTGAACAGTTAAGGTCGAAACATGTGGTGGATCTTAATAAACATGGAGATTGTAATAAAGAATTGCTGTGAAGTACTCTCAACCTGACAAACTTAAAAATGTATTAAGAATTTCAAAACTTTGTTGTATGAATTTTTTTTTTACAAGTGCGCCATATACCAGATATCTGTGGAAGAATTTCCCCAGATCCAAAGGAAGGAGCCGTTGTTGAACCCTTACTTTTCCAGCGTTCAAGGGCGATAATTTTTCCGGGTACAAAGAATAACAACTCCATAAACAAATGACTGATATAAGGGTCTCGTAATTCGGTCACTAGTGCAGTTTAACTTATCTTTACACGGAAGTAGTTAAACCGGTTTATTACTAACGCCTATAAATTGTACCTCACAGCGTGAAAAACTTTCTAAAAAAAAAAAAAAAAAAAAGGAATATTTCACAATTCTGATAACAGGCAGTCCTAGTAAGTTAATTATCATACTGTTATCGTAGACTGCAGCCATACAGTCATTAGGACAAATACAAATGCAGTAAAATCGAGTGAAAATAAGTCATTCATTCAAATAGCATTCACTAAGACAGACAATTCATTAATCTTTAATTGTTCATGACTCAATATGATAAATCTGGCAGTAGCTCACTACTGTAAAATAAACTTCGTATAGCCGTCAACTGATTGCTCAAATTTTTGGATATTTGCTTATGAGTTCTGTCGTCATATAACAGCGAGAAAGTTACAATACATTTCGGAGGAACATGTTCACTATAAATATTTTATCTGCTGAATATCGTCGATATTCATGTGTCCATGAAATTGATACGTGGTAACTTTGATAACAAATTCTAAATCCGATAAGAAACTGCATAAAATTTGAAATCATTACTTACAATAATCCAGATCCTTGTATACTAATTCTTTATTTCGTGTACGAAAGCTATTTTTACATTTAAAGTGAAGAAGCCGTGTCCATTTTACGTCTTTACTTCTAAAATTCTATATAACACTCCAGGAAAAATAACTCACAATATTTTGAAAATATGATATGAAATGTTCCAAACTCGTTAAGAACTATGTGGCATTCTGGCATTCTCAGTCATCCTCATACTCGCCAACCAAAATGTGGCATTCTGGCATTCTCAGTCATCGTCATACTCGCCACCCAACGAACCTTAAGTGTCACAAAAATAACCTCCTTAGTGCAATAAAAAAAGGGTGGTATTGAAATGGCTAGAATGTGAGACCTTCGAACATAAACAAACTGGATTATTCTTCAAAGACTAAATCACATAAAACTATCACGAGAAAAACTGTAAATACAATTCACAAAGAACATTCAACAGTGCAAAAATAAATAGCATGATCCTATTAACATTCCTGCCAACACCAGTCTTAAATCATACATATAAGGACACGGGTGCGTGTAGACTTACCTTGCTAATCTTCAATTTAGCGAGTCTCTTGTGTCTCATTCAGCAGATATCAGTTCCAGTCTCAGCAGAATTGACTATCTGCTTGAGCAGTTCTTCAGTACCTGCAAGCAAATGCAAATGAATACTCGATAATTTACAAACAGACCATGCCTCACCCTTAAGGATTTGCAATGCACATCTTCAAACATTTAATTTGAAATCACACAACCTACAAAGTTGATATATCATCGTAAAATAAGAGACTATATGATATAAATATTAGTTGATATGCGAACGAGTAATAGGAAATCTATTAAGGCTGTTCTCCACTTGCTATGGCCAGAAACCTGTTATATTGGCTGGTATTGTTTTTACACCAGCTGTCAATGACTGGTCTTAACTACAAAATAGTATGCTTATCGCACTAACACATGGTTTAAGCCCACTCTCCTTTCTTCTGGAAAGAAAAGTAGGCTTGCGTGATCACCATGCTGTGTCTGTCCCTTTAAAGTTTTCAGAAATTGTGTGACTTTCACGCAAATTAATATAGAGACCACCCCATTCTCGAACTCCTGGTCTTTGCCTTGAGTGAATAAGGAAAACCACAGGTAAGATACTGAATTTCGGGTGGTAGTTCGAACACGGGATCTCCCGAACACAAAACTGGAGTGTTAACATCCGGCTGCGATGCTCGATTACAGTTCTACAAAACCTTTACCTTTATGTTCGACAAATTTAATGACAATAAAATGTATTAATATAAAATACTTTTTTTACAAAAAGGAAAATAAGAATCCTAATAGACTAATAATGGCAACGCCTGTAACAATAATAATTACAATTGTGAGAAATAAAATAATTTAGACAAGAATGAGAATCAATCATGTGACTATCTGACTCCCCTCGCGTCCTACTTCTAACGGACGTGGAACACACGAGATTCGCCCCGACTACTGCACGTCTTGAAGAAGTTAATACGTAAACTTGTTAATGTCCCGTCCTTCACGTTTTCAGTCGAACAACAGAGATCAAGTGATCAAATTCCTGCCTAATCGACTGTAATCTCGTAATGTCATGTCCAGGTGCTGGCAACGGAACTCCACGCCGTGGTCTACAGCCGCAGAGATGAATCTAATGCCTCGTGTGCCCACTTTCTGATCCTTCATTTCCATACTGAGCAACATACACCATCGTCAGATTCTCTGCTAATTCAATAACTACTCTTCCACTCGTCTTCCTCTCTCCTTCCACACATCTCCGAAAGACTTTGCTGTAATATGGCTGAGAGAGTAGCGAGGAAACTTCCATCATTGCAGGCGCGTGAGTGGCGCGGAGTGTAGTAACAGGTTTGCAGTAATCTGATTTGGTTCTATCCAAGTCTGCTTCTAGGTCTGTACCTGTGACACTGGACGTCCCGTGAAGCATTTCTTGCCTGTTTTTCCTCCTTGCTTGAAAATCTCCATCTGCCGACCCAACCAACTCTCTAAAGCCTAGTGGTAACTATATGTACCACCTACTTCAACAATAAATAACTATATATTTTGTCCAGAGTGTATTAATGGGTTTTTTGTGATTCTCGTTGTTAACAGAGATTATTTTCTTAAACAGCATCGTCCAACTGATCTTTGTTTTGAAGAAGTGATGTGTTTTCTTTGCTGTACGGACTGGATGTTGAAGTATTATCTGGAGGTGTTTCGGCTTCAATGGGTTAAATAATTATATGAAACACTGTTTCATTAAGAAAACATCTAATTAGTAAATCGACAAAATAACTATTGGTGATAGAATTTTCGAGGTTTAACACCACTAATACCAAACCCATTTAGATTCTCAATACTTAAATTCCTACTGAAATTAAATGGAATTTTTCTGTAATTCATAAAATTCCTTATAAAAGAGAAAAAGATGGAACTGTAATATCATGCCAGATTTCACGTCTTTAAATGGATGTACTCTTCTCATATCGAAGCCTTGGTATAGATGAATACGTTTTATTTCGGTGGCCCTATCACGCATATTCATGCTTAATTTGAATGGTAATTTTCCATTCTATACGTTCCAGTGCATAAAACGCATTTACATTATTTTTAATTAAAACTGTCAAAAGAACTAATATGTCTACAAAAATATATATATTTAGAATGTCACAAATACCGGAGTAATTATTCAATAATTAAAGTTCGCGTAGCCACTCCATAACACAGTAAACAGAACTGTATTAATGAACATGGCCACTCACCACGAGATGACCAACTTTGTATGCTACGTGACGCATAGTATTTTGTTTTCAAATTTCTATTTTCACTGTTCGAGAAGATACAGTTATTTACATGAGATTAAATGTTCGAACATCCTTCACACTGATGCATGTCAAGGACAATATAAATGAAATACAAAAAATAATTTATGACGTAACGAATGTAAGATTTACACAGTAACATTTATTGCCGAATATAATATTTTAGGATCCTTTCAAAAGACAAAACAGAAGATACGAACCCAGGCAAACATTTAAAGAGATGTTCTTTACGTAATATTTTGAAAACATAAATCGGCGAAATTCATCCCTTGTTCAAAATCTTATTTCAGAAAAATAACCCTACAGCCAAGAACATTTTCGTACTTTAGCAATAATTTGAGGTGTTGAAGTAACTAAGTCAGTGAAGCACAGTTCACAGAACATTTGTTCAAAAAAGAAATATCCCGCCTTTTATAAAACCAGAGGTTTAACTGCCCGGTATCAACAGTTAGATGTAAAACAAAATAAATGGAAAAAAATCCAGGAATAATAAAATTCTTATCCGTTCTCTCTCCTTACACAAATACGTTCATGTCCGTCCTGCAAATACCTAAACATGTCACTTGTTCCAGTGTTTTTAAACTATTTACCCATCTTTATCATAAGGAAGAAATTCCTAGAAGTTATTCTATCTTCCTTCAAATACTTCAGGCTGTATGATTAGGTTAATAAAAACCGTACCTTGATAACCATATAAATTGATTATCCACTGGCGTCAGCAATTTGAACTAACTTGATACGCGTCCAGATAACGAGATGGTTGCGTTCAGTATGAAGACGACTTGTTTTCTGGGATCTCGCGCCCTGTACTCTGGTACATGTTTTCCTCTTCAACGTCCCAGAAGACAGTCATCCATATTCGCCACCGTGAGAACCTGAAATCTCGCCTATACTGCCGAACGAATTTTTATATTGGTTCTCGCCCGTCTCATATAACTCATTTCTTTACAAGAAACTCGTACCTTTTTTCACAGATACGGCTTTATAGCCTAAAGTTTTCAAATGACACGTCCAATGTCTGTTCATTGATACAATTTCTTCGCGTCAGTTCAGACACCACAGAGCTTTGTGGTCGCGTGTGGCTTCGTTGGGCTTTGCAATTGCTAATAACACGTGACCCGTGATTACTTCACATTTTATACTGTTACAGATTGCGTGTTTTTCCCCTTTTGTGGCAATGGTTCTAAATCTTCATACTTAACCTTGACCTGTAATTTTAATAAACGCCCTAAACGCCTTCTGGTCGTCAATGAATTTGCTCTCTGGGCGCTATAGTACAGTAATCGATCAGAGAGACAGCAAAAAGGCAAATTAGTCTGCCAAGCTTTCGAGGAAAGTTTTCTAACAACCACTCAAATTCTTGTCGGACAAACATATGATAAGAAAAGTAGGTGATTCAAAATATTACCTCCCCGATAGGAAATAGTCTCAGTGCTGTTATTCTGCTTTTATCGAAAAGGGAAACATAAAACTACAGAAAATTGCTGCTATTATATTATCGAAACGTTGCAGCTAGCAGAGAAATAGGGCGAGCTTTTAGAGCTATTGTTTGCTAGCAACACAGAAGGATGTAGTTTAACCATATATTTTTTATTACTATTGCCCCAACTTATTGTAGAACAATTCGCACATGGTTTGGAAGTCGCAGAAGGACAAAAATAACATAAAACTGTTAATAAAACAGTGAAATTGTTAGATTAACCTTTTACGAGTAACAATATTTGTAACGAAATTCAGTTCCTCAGAAGCAGTAAAACGCATATTTCATAACCGGTTTAACAACCACTGAAATTATATAGGACATGGTTAAAAGTCTCTGTACTTCTCTACATTCTTCAAAACGCTTTCAACAGCTAACAGATACGTTAATGAATTATATTAAATAATTGTAATGTTTGAATTACTGGTCCTAAAATTATCACACGTTTCTCGAATTATAAGCAAAAACAGTCCTGTTGAATTAACACTTTGAAAACCCCCCCTACCCCAAAAAAGCATCTAAATATTATTTATTTAAAAATTAAGTTCGTAACGCAAGGAAACAAAGAAGTCTCCATTACAAAGAAAAAACTGGTTTCCGCTGCTTTAGAAAATAATCTCTTTTTCTTACGACATTCACATGAAATCCACAATTTTCTTTTCTGTGAGCAAATAGCATAGTTATTAATTGTTAAATCAGGTGGTACATAGATACCATTCGTTTCAAGAATCTTAAAAATGTGAAATTTCAGTTTCTCACGTCACCGACAGTGAAGCTGACAGCCTTGAGATATTTCACCGTGCAGTCTCGTATAAGTTCACCGACGTTTCAGATATTCTTACTGCCTACATCTTCATGGCGACGAGGGCCACTAATCGCCAGTCACTTATGTCTTCATGCACTGAAGTTAAATGTAGGGATTCTTTTAAACACCGATAACTTTTTATTTAATGTTTTTATCAGTTCTAGGCTTTCGTGATAGATTTATCGAGGTATGTGCAACTTGAAGGAAATTGGCCTAAATAAGGATATTTCAAGTTTCATCTACGAAAGGTGACCAATGCCCACTCACTGGCAAACAGAATGACATTTTTTTAGACGGAGAAGTTGGTAATGGAATTGGCTGTAGTAGCCGTCGGACGAGCTACGCAGAGGGAAAATACAGAAGGGCACATGTGCAAAGAAAACGGTCAGCAATCATCGTCTGTATAGAGCCGCCATCGCAGGGTTCATAAGAGAGATTCGCCTTTCCTCGGACACATCCCTCGGTACAAGTTCCATAAAACATGGGAAATACAACAGCTTGAACGTAAGCTGTCAGAATACATCCCAACAACCACCTCATTCCATTCTTTTCCTTTCCTGTCGGTTTCACCCTGCAGATAGCAGGGCTCAACAATAATCTGTCTCCAGGGGTCACAGAAGCGAAACTACGGGCAGAGAGAGAGTTTTTGGGCGGGGGGACAGCGAAACGGGCGGGCTGAACAATAGTCTCGGTCAAAACTTCCCTGTACGTATTCTAAACGGAGCAGCCCTGCGAGATTACGAATTAAAATCAAAAGCATCTGAGGAAGAAACACGGAAAGCCGGTCACAGTGGTAACACAAACTGACAGCAAAAAAAACAAAACAAAGGACAAGTTCAAAGAAACAAGTAGAGAGACAAGTTGCTCATAACAAAAGCTGCTTACGGAAAGTGAAAACATCTCGTCCGGTTACTAGTTAATTGCAGCGTACTGGAAAAAAAGAAGAAGAAGAAGAAGAAGCTGTTTATTTACGGCTGATACACTAGCTTTACTCATTACACACAGACGTTAGTTCTGGGATCAGTCCTAAAGTTGTTCTGATTGCGAAGAATACCTTTCGTGAGGTCAACTTCCAACCAAACTTTATCTTCAGAGTGTACACACAACTTGTTTTACAATTAGTGTAAAGGAAAAAAATTCCACCGTTTATTAGGGGCTGGCATTGCCTCTGCAGTTGTAGATGTGTGTCTGGCGGCACCCCACGGCTAGAGTCCTTGCGGGAAGGGAGGGGGGGTGCTGCCGGATTGGTATGCTACACAAGGGGGCACAACGGCCCCCTGGCCGCTCTTGTTCCTCCCAAGGGCCCGCGACTGCTGGATCATTAAGGGAGCCACTCTGCCAGGGTCTGTGAGGGGAGATGGAGGATGGAGGAGGTTTCTGTAGGGACGTGGTGCTGGAAGGGGCTTGAGGGGGGGTCGTGGGGTTCAGTCCACGTGGAGTAGACACCAGCCTGTCAAGTTTCTCTGTCTCGTAGCCAATGAAAAGAGCGATTTCTGGAGAGATGACTCCTCCTTTTTTTTCCAGAAGAGGAAAGAAACGAAAAAGAAATAATAAGAAAGGAGAGAAGAAAATAGTTCGTCCTTCGTTTCCTGGAGGGTTAGGCTATCCCGCAAGTCAAGACTTGGAGAGTTGGGTCGTTGCCGTGGAAACTTGGTTATAAAGACTTACTTGCTCGGC
Source organism: Zootermopsis nevadensis (assembly GCF_000696155.1). The sequence continues at coordinate 289,340 of NW_019059863.1, read as the reverse complement.
TGCCATCGCTGGCGGGAGCAGCGATGGTTGCGTTGCCTAGCTGAACCGAGGTGATCCGAGCGAATCAAATTTGGTATAGTCCGACAGACATAGCTGGGTTTTCCTGTTTCTATGGATTTGAAAATAAGACAAAATCACGTCAAGCGAAACTTGTTCAACCAAGATTCTCGCAACCAACTCCAATGCCAGATTCCCCTGCGAGCAACAAGCTGGAAAAGTGTATTCTGTACCCAAACACACATAATATCCTCGTGCATTCTTTGCAACGTGCATTTGGAAGCATTAAATCCGCCTTGTTCGTTGGTTCCCACTTTGGCCCCCTATGTCGCAGCATCTCAGTGTCTACCTCGCGACTATCCTCATCCGTCATTATGTTATCACCGATCATAGCATATTCAAAAGCACGATTTCGAGGTCGCGCAGAATAGAACATCCCCCACATCAAATTTCATCCAAATCCGTCCAGTGGTTCTCGAGATGAGTCGAGTGGACACATGGACGGATGGACAGACACGAACAACCAATAATTCATTCTCACTACGCACTTAAACAAAGAACGCAGCTCAGACGACATTATGAGGGGTCCGGTAATATAATTTTATTTTAATTACATTTTTTAGAGTCCTTAATTGCTCTACAAGAAATAACACAAATTCTTAAGTACTGGTGTTTCAATCCTCTACTGCCCAAGAAATTCCCCGTATTTTATGGAACCCGAAGTTTGATTACTGTGTTAAAATGATCCAGGTCCATATCCTGAGCTATATAATTGTAACTGACACCCTCTCAAACTGTTCATTTTAAATCCATTTTAATATTATCCCCCACATACGCTTTGGTCTTCTGAGTGGCATCGTCCCTTCAGACTTTCTAACCAGCCTTGTGTACGAAAAAAGCTAAGCGAAAAATAATTTAATAATTCTATTTAAACCACTGGTATATGAGAAAAGATTTTCATTAAAGAATATTCAACCACTTCCTTAATCAACTACACCAACTTTGTCAGTGTGTAAAATAAATTTTTAATAACAAACATGTATCTAACAGCTTGAACTTTCACAGAATTTTCATATATTTTTCTCGGATTTTGGTACTAATAAATTCCAGAACACGAATACCATTTGCAGTTAAAGCCCTGAAGCATAAATAAATATCCTTCGTTTGTTAATGGAATTATAAATTTGTTAAATTCATATACTGCCTTTTAATTCTACGTCGTATGGATTATGATGCCAATAAACTTCGTTCCACATATAACAATCGCATTTAAAACACAGAGAGACTCGAAAAAAAATCTCTCGTTCGTAACAGTGTGTGAAATAATGATCTATGCTATTTCATGGCAGTAAAATTTAATCACGTGTTTACAATAAGTATAATGCTAATAAGTGAGTAATTAAAGATTCTGTAGTAAATGCATCATTTTTCGGAAAACCCTAACATATTTGGTTACAAAACAGAAAAAAAAACTTATTTTGTGCAGATTCTTATAGGCCTACAGTCATACAATAATATTAACTGGGGAAAGGGACCATTTCTAACAACATCGCTCTTGCTTTGTTGCGAGACAACTGTTACAAACTTCTACCACCGACTGTACAGAGGGTGACGAAAAGAGACAGAAGACTGATGAAGAGAGAAAGCGACTTAATAGCTACCCTTAAGTTTCTCGAAGTCGATGGAGGGGTGTTTTATATTTTAAATTCACTCTGAGATGCATTTATCAGTCGTAATTAAAACCACAGAATGTCTGTCCAATTAGAAGTTAAGCTCAACAACGTAATTATGAAGCGTTGTGTTAATACAGGATTCTCTTCAGACACTACTGACACGCGGGCTATCATGACATAGCGATACCCATTGGAGTATCTTGTTTGTTTTTGTTTTTTTATTTTTTCCGCAAGGAAATTAAAATTACTACGTTTTAAATTTTATGTTATTAAAAATAAAGGTTAGGGTAGCATTCAACAATGTTTCCAACATCGTCGTGGTTAGAAAATATATTTTTAAGTGACAAATAAGTTTCGATTTAAAAGTAATGATGAATTGTGGCGGCTACCTTGTACTGAAGATTGTAAACGCGTAAGTACTCACAGAGAAGCCAACAAAGGTTAATAAGAAACATGTTAGGTAATGTAAACCTACGCACAGCGTAACAATTTTTGCATGTGAGCCAGAATATGACCTATGAACTTTTTGTCGATTCACGGATAATTAATTCTCCGGCTGGAGATTCCAAAATTAATCTGACATCAACTAAAAATTGTAATGTATCGATATAAACTTCATGAAAGTCCTTTCAGTGGTCGCCGAGTTCTTACACGCGGACAGACCAACAGGGCAGGCGAACAAAGATTTCAACAACTCAGGTTAAAGTCCTAGGACTTAGATCATGGCATGATTAGTGATCAGTGAATTGGCAATGATCTTGACGAAGTGGTCGTGAATATTTTATTGAACCGTCATCGGGGTTCCAGGAAATCTGTTGATCAGCAAAGCGAATATCAGCTTCTCAAGAAGGGCTATATCCCATGGAATTAGTCAGTTAATACCTCAGTCAGGAAAATGGATATCCAAGCATAGATTTGAACCCGAGACAGTCCGAATAGGAAGAATGAGTGACAACCATTCGACAGCGATATTCATCAGAATATTTTTCCGAAACTTTGTCATCTACCTAGGACTCTGTAAGGTGCCAAAACCGAGAACATCGTCAACCTCACTGCCGAATATCCTCAGATCTCACAACTTTTTAACTTTTTACTTCGTGGCAGGACATTTTTCGGAATGATGACGTCATAGCCTAATGCACATTGAATCCGAACCTGTTCGCTAAAAACGCGCGCGCTTTAAACCAAATCATAGGCTTATTCCTTCCGACTCCTTAACATTCGTCATTCACAACCATTCTATTTGGTACTCTACGGATTGCGTGTTAGATAAAGCGCCGTTAAATACATTAAAGGATTAATGTATTCGGAAGAAACCGCAAAAGTTACGTTAAGACTCATTTCAGCAGAATGTAAGTGATAAAGATTTGAGCATTATGAGTGAAATCGCAGGACTTTGCAGTGCCGAAACAAAGGAAGCCGTCATACAAAAGAGGCTAACTTCACAGGTTTCATAGTGTGTACTGTGATTTATTCACCCGCTCGCTCTACGTATTTGTTCAAAGCTTTCTGTTCTCGTACATTCAGCATTCATTAGTCCATCTGTACCTCGAATGTTTGCACACTTACTCAGCTATCCGTTCATTTATAACCAGGTTAGTTCGACTCACCCTCTAATTCGCTATTTCACTCATTTATTCAGCCACCCTCTCCCTTACTTCAAATCGAAGCAGCCCTCCCCCACTATGTTAACAAATTCGGAAGCGTGAAGATTGTATAATAAATCTGAGTCCACGTCATGGATGGTACTTGGACGCATTTCCTCACAGTGGGAGTGGCGCATTAGTCACTGCTGGTAAAATATGTCATTTTTATAATAGATTACACAATTTTTTATACAGAGAAAAACAGAGGGAAGTCATTCGAAAATAATTCCTATATTACATCCTTAACTGACCTTATAAATATTTCATCGTAGTGTAAAAGAAATAAATTGAACTAAAATTTCTCGGGGTTTCCTTGTTTCCAGTCTCTACAGGAATCAATAACTTAGCTGAAGCAGAGATTTTAAATATTTAAAATTATTCGAATCCGTATGTAAAGATTAAACCTCAGCCAGTTGAACTCAATCGACATACTTATACCTCTCTATCTGTTGTCCATTTCAAGGTTATCCTTGTGTATAAGCCTAGGTGATGGGATTTAAAGTAAAAACGCTGTCCCACTATACGCCATGTAAGCGCTTGGGGGAAGAGGCGGTATAGCTCCTACTCATTCTTGACCTCGACACTAGATGGGGGTCAGCATCACGCTCCGGCCGCTCTTTACCCCCGGGAAACGACCCCGGTACCCATTGAAAAGCAGGCTGGGTGGGCCCCAGAACCGGTCTGGACCCAGAGACTAAAGGAAAAAATCCTGTTCCCGTCGGGGATCGAACCCGGGTCGTCCAGTCCGTAGCCAGTCACGATGGGATATAAACATATGATTAGTAATAAAATATTTCACGGCGGCGAGTATGAAAATGGCCATCTTCTGGGTTGCAGCGCAGTGTAGCCTAGTAGACGTACAGACGTTTCAGAAGTTCTTGGTGCCTCCATCATGGCCCTGATAATGATCATGGTGATGGAGGCAGCAAGGACCTCTGAAACGTTGGTAACCATAACGCTACAATCCAGAAGACAGCCACATTCGAATCTTAGCAAATTTCGAAAACAGTAGGAAGGGTTTCGCCTTGTTGCTGTCTCTACGAACAAACACCGACGTTCGTCGACGCCGTTAACAGACACTCTGGGCTGGCGCTGAGTGGGTCATGAAAGTGGATGACACGAGATGTCTGTTGGGCTGTATGGAGCCTGCTCCGGTCACGGAAGGAATTAGGAAACCCAGACACACACATTCTGCAGCAACCCAGCCCAGAGTTCTAAGCGCGCGCTTACTGACTTGATAAGTACGAAAACTTATGACAGAGGCAGAAAGCAAGGGGTCTGAGGGGGTGGAAGGAAACCGGAAGAAAGAAGCGACGTGCCTTGGGAAGAAGAATGAAAGGGATACGGTGGGGTTGTGTGGGGTGAGGTGGTTGGTTGGATTGGTGGCCAACATACCAAGAGTTAAGAGCAGGAGGACAAAACCAGACCAGACTAATCGATAAACCTTGAGAAGACAGCAACGACGCTATACCAACACTAAATCCAGACTATGTTATCAAATCTTAAAAGTCAGGCATTCCCATGCAGACGAAGTTATTTTTAATCGAAGATGACTGACTGCTGGGGTGTTTGCCATGCAGTCTAGTAGAAGGTTACTGATGTTTCAGAGGTACTTGCTGTTTCAAACATCTCCCTGATAATGGAGACAGCAGGAACCTCTGAGATATAGGTAAAAGTCTACCAGATTACACGGTACAACATCCCACAAGACAGCGAAGTTCGTAATCGCCACTTACCTTCGTCGCATTTCAAAGTTCTAAGTTGTCTCATTCTTAGATGTAATTGTCTTCACCTGGCAAACAGGTCCACAAAATGCGTCTTGTACTGTGAACTAACTAAACACCATGTAGCAGACTCTTTGAAAAGCTAACGGTACGCTCTGTTAGTCACGAATTCCCCTCTGTTCACGGTACTCGAAGGTTTGTTATCGTATTCACAAGAGTCTCCACTGATCCCTATTCTAAGCCAGATAAATTCAATTCATATTAATATTATCCTCTCGATTATGCTAAGTGATCTCTTCTCATCAAATTTTCAAACCAAAATGTTAACAAAAAATTTCCCTTCTCCCCCATGCGCGCTACATACCTCACCCATATTATCTTCCTTGATTTCAACATCGTAATATTTCGTGAAGAGTTTTCTCCAGCCTCCTCTCACTTCAAACCACTAGGTCCAAACCTTCTCTACATACCTTATCCTGAGACATCCTCGATGTGCGCCCTTCCGTTAAACTGAGAGACAAAGTTCTGTACCCATAAAAAAATAAAAAATAAAAAAATAATAAAAAAAATTATAGTTGCGTATATTTTAATCTTTATGTTTTTAGACAGCAAACGGGAATACTAAAGCTTATGCTAAATGGAGTGTTACTCTCCACTTCCTCGCGAAATGAATTCTTATTTGTCAATTTTCTTTCTAAACATCTGAAGTGTGCCACACTTTTAAATCTGCATTAACTACCGTTGTGTAAAGATTTTGTTCTATGCAGTAATTTTCTTTGATAAAGAAGGTGATGACAGGGTTTGAAGCAACTACAGAGAAAGGTCTTTTGACAAAAAACATGTCGAGCACAGAGGTTGCGTCCGTTTTTAAACTACGTGCTTCGAACTCAATTTGATCTTCCTTCTGCCCTATAAGAGAGAGAACTATTTCATTACCCCCTTTGCAAATTACCAGCTTATTTTAAGGAACACCAAACAGTTTATGGAAACATCGTAACAAAAGCTGAGTTAATAAACAGAAATTATAATAAAAAATGTCAGTAACCTGTAGCACATTTATTTTTCCAGACGTGAAGCATGGAACGTTTCTATAGGACTTAAATCTGTATGAAATTCCGTCCGCCTTTAGCCTATCGATTACTCGTGGAAAACTAGTCTCTCGAAAGATTTGAGGTTTCATGGCGATGTAAACATCGACGATATCTTGGGTTACTACGCAGTGTAGTATTTTGTCTGTATGCCCAAGTTTCAGTGATGCTCTGATGATAATGGCGGCACGATCCTCTGAAACGTCTTCAAAAAACAAACAACCCAGAAAATCGTCGATATTATCAGCTTCTCATCTCGACGGGCGTAGATGAACCAAAGTGACGGTATTTTGTCAGAAGGTTATTCTAGCTTCATGACACTGATCACCAGTTTATCAAAGTGGGTTATACAAATCTGACGTATCCAACATTATCCCTACTGCTCTGGTTCTTGACAAAAGTTTTCAAATAACCAAAAGGGGAAGAAAAAATCTGAAGAGCAGATGAAACAACGTGTGGAAGGAATGCTGCAGATGAAAAGAGGGAGGAGCCATATTGGACTTGATCTTAGATCCTGATCCTGAGTCTGCTGTTTGATCTGTGAGGCGTACAGACAGATACATTAAATGGAAATCAAGCCGGATACCCCCCTCCCCCTCTCCCAAAGATAGAAGTAAAGCCAGAAGAAAGAGAAATGGAATTGGACGGAAAGGCAAAGGACTGGCTTCAGTAAGCATTTCATCTTTATTTTTACTTCATTTCTTTTTCCTTAGCAAATTTCGAAAGAGAGGAAAAAAAATCATTCAAACCATCAGAAGCAGAGACAAAGCGCAGAGAGAGAGAGAAAAAGATATCTTCTGAGATGATATAAAATACACTTCACAGGTTCTCTTTACTTTTTGTTACATATTTTCTTTCTTCAGTCACTTTTATGTGTATCTCCCTTTTCTACTCAGTTTCCTGGTACCCCATTGGGAAGACACTCTGTCTCTCTTCCTTCTTCGAAGTCCTGCTTCCCTTTTCCTATCCTCCGCACCGATGCACTTGCTTCTCCATTTCCCCTGCCGGCCCTAAGAATTTCCTGTCATTTCCTTTATCCCTTCTTCAATTTTCTATGCATGTTTTTGTAGATTACTGTTCCAGGGAACATTCTGAGTGACACTGCGATACACCGTGTGTCCTCCTGTTCGGTTTGCAGAACGACAGACAGAAGCATTAAATCGTCAGTTCAGAGCTGAGTTAGGTTAGGTTAGGTTAGGTTAGTTTAGGTTAGGTTAGGTAAGCATCGAAATTAACTACTCACTACGTGTTTGTGTCTGAGCCTACAGAAAGAGAAGAACACAAGAGATTTATTTTGCCCTGTAGAAACCAACTTAAAGAAAAACAACGTTCGAGGTTGTCACAGTGGTTCAAATTTCGATTGTGGTCTTCTGGGTTATTCTTACAGAGGAGAATATTTTCTCCATATTCAGGCTGAAGGTAATTGAGATGGGAGCAGTAATTTCCTCTGAAATGATGGTAATTCTGTAAAAGACAACATGGTTTCATAACCTACAGGGGGTGTGGCTTCGGTTCTCGGGGATAAGCCGCGTCGAACGTTGAACGTTATTCAACGTTTCGGAAAACACTGGAGTTGCCATCTTCATGGTGAAAGTGTATTGTTTTGGTGGTTTTTGGAAGCCTTGTATAAAGCAGGTGGTAGATGGCGAGTGGGATTTAACGTAACAGATGAGCGGAGTGGACGAAATGGCCCGTGGTTGAGAAAAGGTTGGAACATCTCGGATATTCAATGCGGCTCGTCCAGGGAAACACCAAAGTCGCGGATGGAGAGACTTCAGGTCCTCACAACGACGTTTAAGAAGATGGCTGGCTTCTGCGATGTTGCGCCGTGAATTCGGATAGATATTGGTCAAAGTTTTACTTTGTGTAACAATTTTCATTATTAAACGAGACTTTATTTCAATTTTAAATTTAATTTACTGGGGGGGGGATTGACCAAAGTCTGAAATCCAGAATATGACTTGTATAAACTTATAATTTGCGAACATTATACCACTTCCAGCAGTTCAGTTTTACTCAGTTCTGTTGTAAATTCCTACAGAAGCAGTAAAGTTTTAAACTGTAATTATGGACTTAAGTTTTTGGTTTACTCCAAATAACCATTTCATTTTGTCACTTCAGAAATCTTTATAGCCTTCCATTTCATGGAGACAAACACAAGATTTCAGTGGTCGTTAACGTCTCTCAAGAATCTGATGTGTGCTGGGTTGCCTGACAACTTGTTTAATTTACCTCAGTTAACTCTCACGGATCGCAGACTGTGGATTTATGCCCATCCGGTTGTAAGCCTTGAATAGACCTACTGAAAGAGATAGGGCGCACGAGCGGTCTTTTGTCGCAGCGTTAAAACTACCGCATCAACATATTCTTATTGCCTGTGCACACGGACGGTGAAATTAACGCATTGTCTGTCAATATAGGCAATAACATATATAACAATTAAACAATTATTTCATTCACAGAATGTTTGTATACATCTTTTTGGAATATTTTATATTTTGTGAGAGAAATTATTTATCACAGGCTTCATAAATAACGACCTTAATGTTTTATGCCGTGTCAATATAAACGTTCCGATATACTGGTCCTATGTCTGAAGGGATTAATTCAACTGTAAGAAATCAAGCGAATGTATGTACAGATCTGATTTTGAGTGTGTCTGGTCATATTCATGTGAACCACGGCACTGTGTCTAATTTATTTCAGCCGAATATTACTCCCAGAATACAGATATGTACGCCTCGATTTCTCGCGCTCCATCTATCTGAGAGCAAGCAAATGTATGTCATGTGTTTCATTGTCAGTTCCCTGTCTCCTCTTCTAATTAGTTCTGTGAGAATGCCTAAGCATGGTAAACCGCAAACTAGGGATACATTTAATACATGCACAGCCAAACGAAGGTTGACTCTGTCCACAACAGTGGAGTTTATCTCCTGCTTCTCCATACAAATTAAGTCCAGAGAACCCTGATTACAGAACAGGTGCAGAACAGACGATAATTAGCTGGTGAATGAGACAGTAACATTTACCAAACAGAATAGCTACCTTTTGCAAATAAATGACATGATTCCATGTGAGATGAACACATGATTATTTGGTAAAGACCGTGTTTCTAAACCGATAGCACCTCTACTATTGTCCATAATCGTAGTAATGAGACGGCTGACAATAACACTTCCAGGTTCAAGAACATTCACAAACAGAGCACTTACTTGTGATTTCTATAGTTAGGATTTACGTTTTAGCAAATATGACGCTAATTAGTGATTTTTTTT
>NW_019059863.1:263788-274306 GCF_000696155.1 Zootermopsis nevadensis | reverse complement strand
TTAGGTTAGGTTAGGTTAGTTTAGGTTAGGTTAGGTAAGCATCGAAATTAACTACTCACTACGTGTTTGTGTCTGAGCCTACAGAAAGAGAAGAACACAAGAGATTTATTTTGCCCTGTAGAAACCAACTTAAAGAAAAACAACGTTCGAGGTTGTCACAGTGGTTCAAATTTCGATTGTGGTCTTCTGGGTTATTCTTACAGAGGAGAATATTTTCTCCATATTCAGGCTGAAGGTAATTGAGATGGGAGCAGTAATTTCCTCTGAAATGATGGTAATTCTGTAAAAGACAACATGGTTTCATAACCTACAGGGGGTGTGGCTTCGGTTCTCGGGGATAAGCCGTTTCGGAAAACACTGGAGTTGCCATCTTCATGGTGAAAGTGTATTGTTTTGGTGGTTTTTGGAAGCCTTGTATAAGGCAGGTGGTAGATGGCGACTGGGATTTAACGTAACAGATGAGCGGAGTGGACGAAATGGCCCGTGGTTGAGAAAAGGTTGGAACATCTCGGATATTCAATGCGGCTCGTCCAGGGAAACACCAAAGTCGCGGATGGAGAGACTTCAGGTCCTCACAACGACGTTTAAGAAGATGGCTGGCTTCTGCGATGTTGCGCCGTGAATTCGGATAGATATTGGTCAAAGTTTTACTTTGTGTAACAATTTTCATTATTAAACGAGACTTTATTTCAATTTTAAATTTAATTTACTGGGGGGGGGATTGACCAAAGTCTGAAATCCAGAATATGACTTGTATAAACTTATAATTTGCGAACATTATACCACTTCCAGCAGTTCAGTTTTACTCAGTTCTGTTGTAAATTCCTACAGAAGCAGTAAAGTTTTAAACTGTAATTATGGACTTAAGTTTTTGGTTTACTCCAAATAACCATTTCATTTTGTCACTTCAGAAATCTTTATAGCCTTCCATTTCATGGAGACAAACACAAGATTTCAGTGGTCGTTAACGTCTCTCAAGAATCTGATGTGTGCTGGGTTGCCTGACAACTTGTTTAATTTACTTCAGTTAACTCTCACGGATCGCAGACTGTGGATTTATGCCCATCCGGTTGTAAGCCTTGAATAGACCTACTGAAAGAGATAGGGCGCACGAGCGGTCTTTTGTCGCAGCGTTAAAACTACCGCATCAACATATTCTTATTGCCTGTGCACACGGACGGTGAAATTAACGCATTGTCTGTCAATATAGGCAATAACATATATAACAATTAAACAATTATTTCATTCACAGAATGTTTGTATACATCTTTTTGGAATATTTTATATTTTGTGAGAGAAATTATTTATCACAGGCTTCATAAATAACGACCTTAATGTTTTATGCCGTGTCAATATAAACGTTCCGATATACTGGTCCTATGTCTGAAGGGATTAATTCAACTGTAAGAAATCAAGCGAATGTATGTACAGATCTGATTTTGAGTGTGTCTGGTCATATTCATGTGAACCACGGCACTGTGTCTAATTTATTTCAGCCGAATATTACTCCCAGAATACAGATATGTACGCCTCGATTTCTCGCGCTCCATCTATCTGAGAGCAAGCAAATGTATGTCATGTGTTTCATTGTCAGTTCCCTGTCTCCTCTTCTAATTAGTTCTGTGAGAATGCCTAAGCATGGTAAACCGCAAACTAGGGATACATTTAATACATGCACAGCCAAACGAAGGTTGACTCTGTCCACAACAGTGGAGTTTATCTCCTGCTTCTCCATACAAATTAAGTCCAGAGAACCCTGATTACAGAACAGGTGCAGAACAGACGATAATTAGCTGGTGAATGAGACAGTAACATTTACCAAACAGAATAGCTACCTTTTGCAAATAAATGACATGATTCCATGTGAGATGAACACATGATTATTTGGTAAAGACCGTGTTTCTAAACCGATAGCACCTCTACTATTGTCCATAATCGTAGTAATGAGACGGCTGACAATAACACTTCCAGGTTCAAGAACATTCACAAACAGAGCACTTACTTGTGATTTGTATAGTTAGGATTTATGGTCACAAACAGAGCACTTACTTGTGATTTCTATAGTTAGGATTTACGTTTTAGCAAATATGACGCTAATTAGTGATTTTTTTTTGGGCATACTGAAACGAACAGTAACATGTAGTAAGTAGCCTACATTCTGGGTTTATATGCTGAAGTACAGAGTTGAGTTGAATTCTGGGAAGAGCTGAGTTAAAGTCTGAACTGAGTAAGAAAAGGCTGTTACAGCAGCTGCGCTGTTATCGTTGCATAAATGAGAGGATGGATTATATGTACGAATGAATGAAGCACCAATTACAAAGCAAAATCAGATATATAAAGACTAATGTTAACAGTTGTAAATATAATATACCTACACCCGTGATTTTGGTTGTCAGAATACAAGGTTGGCAAATGATTACGAGACTGTAACAGTACTGGTACTTAGTATCTAGTGCACGGGTTTTGCTTGTGAGGTGATGATACGTTCATAATATTGCAAAATTACGGATAATTTTAAGAAACAAATTCACTTGTGGAATCCTCTAGAATTCGAAGCCCGGAGAGGTTCCAAGTTTCATTTATCCTCCTGAAGAATTAACACATTTAGGAAACAGGGGTGCAGATAGGATTTGCCGTTTACAATTTATAAATAAACAGCTGTCAACTTACACATAAATAATAAACATAAGAAGGCATTTTATTATCAAATAATATAACATGATCATATATATATAAATATAATATTCGTTATTAATCAAAAATATAGGCTTAAAAGGTTTAATAAAATCTGAACATGTTCTAACCATTCACTACGTTTTTTGATCCAAGAAAAGGTCATCTTCATACTTTGCGCCGTGAAGATTTAAGATGCTACAAAATGTTGTAAATCATTAATCAAGGTGGAGAGTGCACAGTGTTGGATGGCCGATCAACGGGGACCTTACAATTTACGGCTAGCAAAAGTAGTTTGAATGAATAAAGTTCAAACATTGGCACACAGCCTCACCGAGTTACATGACGAAATGTCTGCATGATAGGAGGTCGGCAACAACTGCCACATGGAAGTAAGGACTCAGAAGAAGCAGGACTCCCAGCAAAACAAGAAGAAGAACAAAAAAAGAATTTCCTACTCCATTTTCATCCCCCTCGGACCGGTACTACCTTGGCTTGACGGGAATCTTCCCCTACCGACTACATCTATATTTCCTTCTGAATCCCACCCCAACTCACTACACTACTGCTAAAATTGGAAAGTTCCGAATTCCGTAATATTCAGAGAAAAAGAAGAAGCTAAGATAGAAAGGGATGGTAAAAGAAAGAAAAAACGAAAAAGTGGAAAGAAAAATAAAGAGTCAAGAGCAAGTCTTGAAGCCTCCGCCCCAGCCCTCAATTCATCCCCTAACCCCTTGCTCCCTTGGCAACCCCATAACTCACAGTCCCTGGAGAAGGCCTTGCCGAGGGATGCAAGACGGGGGAAGGAGTGGCAAGGGAAGATGAGCAAGGTCTGGATGATGTGCTGCTACTTGTGTCGTATATATATCGGAGGAAAAACTCCTACACTACAGGCTGACAAAAGTTCCTGCTTCTACATAATTTATATTGGGTTCTAAATTAAACTGCACGTGCACTATTACTGGAGCTGACAACGTTAGTATGGTGAGAAGGTTCGGGTTCAAACCTTGTGCAAGACATTTTCACTATTCCCGTCTGTTTGTAACGTGGTAGTGAAATGAAGTCCATTCCAGATGGTCGTAGACTTTGTACAACTGCCTTCTGGGATGTTTCACCATGATTAATGAGTGTGAATATTGAACGGTTGGGCGGTTTCGGAAATAAACTGCCCTTTCACTGCACCAATCGGCACCAAAGAGTTACAATTCGACACCCAAAAATCTCCAAAAAAACATCCAAACTATAACACATTGATGCTGAAGGTGGCAACTGAAATGTTTGCCGAAAAGATGGATAATTCTCAACATTCGACGTGGTTCATCCCCGAAAGCAGAAGTTGAAGAATTTGATTCATCAACAGAGAGACGAATAAAAAAAAGTTATTTCCAGCTTTTGATTCTGTGTAAAGTGAGAAACACGACAATTCATAATAGAATCACTGCGTAAGATTCACCTGTGAAGTAAGCATGAGAATGTAAACAGGTTAACACCCAAAGTAAGATTCACCTGTGAAGTAAGCATGAGCATGTAAACAGGTTAACATGCAAAAAACTAAATCACAATTCATAACCACCTTCACTGTAAGGAAAAGGTGGAAGGACAGACTTGGTCAGTGTCTGTGGCGTACACACACACACACACTCCTAGTCAACTCCACACGTGTATGCTATAGCACACAGTACCAGCCTCAAGGGGCCAGAAGGTTCTTTACTTGGGGTTTTAGCGATCTCAAGAAGATGGTTTGAGAACAGACGCGAAGAGACAGCACAAGGGTGAGAGGGGGAGGGGGAGGAAAAGAGTAAGCGAGCGGGTTAGGGTTGAAGAGAAAAAACGAGGGCTGTGAAGGGTGTGGGGGAATTTACTGAAATTTCCGCTCCTGGCTAAGTTCCTCACAAAAGCGGAAAGGGATGTCGCCTCCCCAATTCAAGGATTGAACAAGGATGAAGAATTTAAGAACTTGGGATGTTTGTAACACTTTTTATGTTTTTTTCCAGCCTCTTTTTTTTGCGTTCTATTCTATTCCGTTTTCACGAAATACATGGTATGGCTCTCTACGCGGTATCTTCCTGTGTCTATGTGACATTTATTTCATATGCAACCGAGAGAGATGTTATGTCTTCTGTGAATTCGAATCTGCTTTTGTCTTCAATGGGGTTTTGTTGGGTTACAAAATTTACAACCTATTCTTGCAGTGTGAACAGTTCAGTTCTTGATGATGACTGTCTTCTGGGATGTTGCGCCGTGTAGTTTGACACAAATATGTCGATGTTTCATCAAGGCAGCGAGAAAACGCATTTGCCTGAAGAAAACACGAGAAATCTCATTCACTACAGTCAATCTCCGTGACCTACCAAACACTAGGCAGGAGTAACACGACGTTCTAATAAACCTTTGTGTTTCATACAAAGATAATATTTGGTGACTAGATTACTGACTATCAGATTTTTAATAAATATTCTGCATCACGGATGTTTTCTCGCAGATTTTGACTGCTTCAGTCCGCATATAAATAACAAAGGCCCCTAGCATGAGACGCGCTACAATTATTCTTCTTAATGCCTAATGCAGCCCTAAATAGGATTCCTCACACGAGACGTGACCGAGTAAAAGGAGTGAATTATATTATAGGTAACTTTTTTATGTTTTATTTGCTGTAATATCTTTTATCTGCTGCAGTACAAGAGGCTACTTAAGTGAAGTTTAAGTGACACTCATCAGTCTTAATGAGCGGCGGGAAGTATAATAGTGCCGAGGATGGTTTGCAGACTCGTGAAGAATTGTTTGGGAGAGTTGGAGGATGGGGTGTACAAAAAAGAAAGACAACTCAAAAATGAGTAGATGGTCTGTAACACCAAGATGTTTATTGAACAAAAAAGAATAAGAAGAGAGAAGAATAATGCTCTGTATCTTGAACGATAAGTTGAAAAGCCATCAGGATTGAAAAGGGTATTATGAAGAGAGAACGCCAGAGAAGACATGTCATAATGAAGTACTGAGTACGGGCAGTTGAGTAGCACAAGTCAGGTCGCTTAGCAACGGAACAATTGTGGACATAGAAGAAAAGGAAATTCACATTTTTGTGGCTGTAGTGAACTTGAAGGAGATTATAATGAGATTGTTGATGATGTGGCGTGACTCGGTGAACATTATTCAGGCAAGTGTAGGCGTTATAAAAAAAGTGTATATTTTAAAAGGAATAGCTTGAAGTTATAATGTAAGAATTTCAATACAGCTCACAGCCTTAATGCGAATGACATAATAAGATTAGCCCACATTTTTACGCTTACTGAACACTGACCTTATTCATGCCTCCGAAAGCCCTGTAATGGAACAGGAACTCTTTGTCAGCGTCAATTTTTCACGAGATTCTTTTTTAGGCTTTCTCGGAGATTTAAAACAAATGTGGATCCTGTTTGTAGGCGATGATACCGCGTATAGGCCTATATGTGAACTGTATTGGCGACACTTCGGAGGTTCCAATCTGCCTTCGACTTCAAATTCTAGTGACTACATGCCTTTGAACTGCAATTTCAATTTCTCTCATACCCAATTACTTACTTTAAGTTTAACATTATAAATTAATAATTGTTCGTGAGTATCTGCGTAGAAGTGGAAATTAACCGCTTATAACGCTCCAATTTCTGAAAATTTTCGAAACAGTGTTCAAGCAAGTCAAGTTGAGTTCTTCAGAACCTCTGCCAACTCACTTCTAGATACATTAATAATCTCATGCAATGATACAAACCCTCTTCAGTAAATTTATAGCACTGAAATAAAACAAATTATAACCGAGGCTATAAAGATGTCTCAACTACACAGATTCATCGCCCTGATGATGGAAGCAGCAAGAACCTCCGAAACGTTGGTAAAAATCTACCAGGTTACATGACGTAACAACCCACCAGACGGCAGCCGTTAGAACCTTAAATCTGGTCTTGAATTATATTTTGAAACTAAGACAATTCCGCGGCATCAAGATCTTTGGGGACAGCAACGGTTACAGATACTTTCTCTATATTTGATGTGTCAGACATCCGGTAGACGCCGCACTAGCGTCGTTCCTTGAACCAGAGAGCACATAAGGCACACTATAGTCAGCAAAATCCTGGCTTGTATGATGAATATCACTCGTTATTTGTCGCTTTCCTATTTCACTACGAATCCCTTTCACGGAGGATACAAAGGCGAGATCAAGGCGAAAGAAGTCGTGCCTTCCTCTTTATTATTATTTTTTACGATTACTCCTGCCTTCCTTCGTAGCTCTTTATCAACTGCGTAACTCTCTCCCCAGGTTTCCTCCTCACACTCTTGCCTTTTCTTTATTTCGGACTCTTTTCCTACGTCTTCCTCCATTACTTCTCCTTCCAGCGACCCCCCGTTCCTCCAGCTTTCAGCAAAGACGGCAATCGTGATGACGTCAGTCATTCCAGGCATTCTCCAGCGTCTATCTTCATATATTCTTCTCAACATTTCTCATATCAGAGCGCTTCATGTTCGTACCTTTTTGTCTCTGCTACTTTTAGTTCTCATTTTATTTTTTCCCTTGATATATTTATCTCGCGAGTTGCTGAACACCGAGGCGAATGGAACTGTTGTATACTTCACACGCAGTAAACATGAAATCGCTCCATGTGGACTAGATTTCAAGGCACACGCTTAACAGGCGCTGAAACTTATGGCCAAGTTTCAGAGATCTGTGCTGAAGCGCTCTTCTCTTTGGTGAGGCCATAATTCAACTTCTTCCCACTCCATTTATTTTGTCAGATCATTTCCACTTTGGCCTATAAACGGTTCGTCCTTCTATGGTTCGTCGCAACCAAGAAAGTTGCTGATCTAAACAGTGCGGTGGATAATTCTCCTCTAGCCACGCCACCGGAGTGCTAGAGAATAACTTTCGAACGCTTAACGTCTACATATCGCGCGGAAGTTTTGCGCCATCAACTGACAACGCGTGTCTTGTCAAAGACGCACACAATTAATTCATGGTAGGGATTAATAAATTCATAAAAGTATATCCAACTCAATACAACGGTTTGTTTATTCCCCTGGTAAATATATAACACAAAATTGATTATTAAATAATGGTATATAATTTCTTGCGAACGCGCACCAGGCTAAAATACGCTCCCCTGTCTCCCTCCAACAGCGTGGCGCCGGAAGGCGATTTACCCCACTCTTTGTTTACATCAGGATGGTTCTTGGGTGAGACCCAATCCACTATCTTCTGCACTTACTTATCTTATTATTTCATATAATAAATAGGCAGCTAAATCCACTTCTCATCTTACTGGTTAATTATCACCATGCTCTTATCAGGAACCTGATCTCTAATATCAAGCAACTGTTAATGGCTCACAGAAAGGTTACTAAGAGTCAAACTCCCTGGAGATGAGATTCTATTGACAAGCGATGAGAACGTTCATCTAGTCAAGAAATTCTCCGCCTTTTACGGAACCAAAAGATTCATTACCTTGTTCGCAAGAGCTCGTCACCGGTCCCTATCCTGATTTATATGATCCAGTCCACAATCAATTTCTACGAAACCCATTTTAACATTATCCTCCCATCTATGCCTAGGTCTTTCAAGTAATCGCTTCCTTTCAAGATTTCCAAGCAAACTGTTGTACGCATTTCACATCTCACCCATGGTAGCTTCTTAAATCAGCCATCAGACCCTCAATGCTTTGATCATCCTAATAATAGTTTGTGAAAAACAAATTATCCAGCTCCTAATTATGAAGTTTTCACTACTATTCTGTCACAACAACAACAACATTTTTTTCTGAGACAAGTAATAGTAGTCGCTTATTCTAAGGCAATAACACAGAATTTCCACAACAGAAGCAGGACATAATAGTAGTCGCTTATTCTAAGGCAATAACTCAGAATTTCCACAACAGAAGCAAGACATACTGACACAGCTATTCACAGTTTATGCACGAGATCAGATGTGTGTCTTCAGAATGAAACAGAAGGGCGACCTACACATTACAACACCGTGAAATCAATTATATGCGCTTTGCATATTACTTTGCGGGAATTGCCTGCCTTAACCCTGTGTTCGCTCTCTGTCGGGGCTACTCGTCCTGTCGTAATTAATATACCAATGCTCCAATGCCACTAGCCTAATAACACTGAAACGTGTCGGTAATGAAGTATTAATTGATCAAGGAGAGTGCATGCCTAATCTATTACAATGATCAACCAACTGATTGCTTGGTCACATGTAGCTTGTAAGCCAATTTCAATCCATTGGGGCGGTTTATATTGAGTGGAGTTCCTATCTAGACACGGTTCATACTTTGCTAAGGTTCCAGCTAGAAACGATTATTTTCGAAGGTTCCCACTGTAAGCGGTTCATATTCTGAATGGGTTCCAGCTAGCAGTGGTTCATGTTCTGCGGAGGTTCAATCCAGGAACCTTTCTTATTTTACGGTTCCAGCCATAAGTGGCTCTATTTTGCATACGTTCCAAAACTATCTTTGGTATCACAAAATTAAAGTTTCGGGTTGTTATACAAAAGACAAATATAATGCTTTATTGTTTTATAACATAAACTTATAGAGAATAATTTGTGTCCGGCGGTCCGCCTATGAGTCTAAATATTTAATTTTTGAAACTGTAAAATATATTTAAATTTAATTTTTAATGGGGAGAGGGACGTTCTACAATAAACATTTGGTGAATTTAGATTTGATTCATATCGCTTCAACATAACCGCTACTTTACATCTAACTCGGACACATTTTACTGATCTCTCTTACGAAGTTAAATGTATAAAATTAGGCCTGACACTTAATATGTAAGCGGAATCATTAATACTTAACGCTATTACTTAAAAAATATTGACATTGTGAATAATTAAAACAATACAAAGGCAGTAGGTCTAATTCCTGAATGTATATCTTCAAATCCGGTGCGACTGTGGCTCTAATCATGGGCTCTTCGTGTACGATGAACACAATTAAGCCTATGATATGGGCGTAATCATTCAAGCCTACCTGCCTGTCTTCCGGAACCATTTTGGAGCAGAAATATTCTGCATTAATTTGTACACGCAGGCCTGTTGTGAATTTAATTATAAATCTGTAACTGCGGTACACAGAATTAAGCTCATTCCACAGCAACAATGATAGCAAAATGCATGCAAATCGGATTGTTGGAGAGCTTTTGAAACATTTAAATCCCCAAAATATTAAGCTATATAAAAATAAAATATGATTATTAATGCAGCGTAGGCTTATTAGTGTTTTGTGTGTAATGAAGAATAGAATCAACACAATTTTCAAATAAACGCGATAATTTGGGCGACACATATAATAAGCTGAAAGGACGCTTACATTTCAGGGACTGGAGACAAGCTAAGTGGTTAATTAGGCGGTTATGTACCTATCATAACTCTTAATTTCCTGAATATATACACTCCATATTTACACACCCAAATTTCGGTAGACTTATTTAGCTTGGACTGTAAATTGCCTGTTGGATTGAAATCTCTTCAAGTTTTCTCTGTATTTTTAATACATCTGTTAATTGCAGGCCTACGTAAAGTATCAGGATAGAAGTTTTGTTCCAATTCTTTACTCAAAGTGCAATGATGAAATGCTTGAAATTCTCGAACCATGATATAACAGGGAAAAGTGAGGCGGGTAAGGAAAGCTTGCATTTAGTTTTAATACGTACATCCAATCGTTTATCGTGGCATGTTCCTACCTGTCTGTACCCAGTTATGTTTACTAGATGGATCGGAATTAATTCTGAAATACAGATAAAGTGGTGACATCTGGCGACAGGGTAGCAATATGTCTGTGTACAAACAAATGATTTGAAATGTAGTCCACATTA
>NW_019059863.1:241535-263516 GCF_000696155.1 Zootermopsis nevadensis | reverse complement strand
GTTCTCAGGAACATGGCCCTACATGGAACTTGCACTGCAAGATCGCTTCGCCCCAAACTGTGTCAGAGTGTTCTAAGGCTGCTACAATTTATTACGACTGCTCCATAATCTGTCCTCTCTAACCTACGTCTCTCATTTCATCCACTTGTGACAATGACAATAATGAGAAGACGAGGTACAGATAGACCATGAAAACGATGGAATAACGAATTATGAGTTCATCCTTGAAGACCAAACAGTCTAATAAGAGAGATCTTTGAAGTTATTGAAAGAGATGGTGCTTACTGGTTTTGTAAAGACACAGTACATTAAACAGTCGAAATCAACTTCGAACCATGAAAAGTAGTACTTCACATGTTCACATAATGAAATGAAAACGACAAAGACATTCTGATACAAAATCAATCATCTGTAGTATTATAAATTATCATATTGCCTCGATTTTAAGACGCCATCGATTGCAAGAATGATTTAAGGGGGGGGGGGGACGCCATATCGCTTCTTAGACGCCATCAAGTGTAAGACGAACCTGGACTTCAGAAAAATTAAAAATTTATTAAATCTGAGAAAAGACGGTAATACATTTAATGTTAAAGGTTTTCGGCGATAGTGCAACATACCGTGAACAATTATTCCTCTGGACTTTATTAATCGTCCAAACATTTTTTAAACCACAACTTTTCAGAAGTTTGTTCTAATTCCGTCATCAGGTGACAGTCACATCATGAGGCTCAACAGAGGGGCCCTTTGTCCTGCCATCTGTCACCTGATGACAGAACCAACTTCCGAAACTCTGTGGTTAAAAAAAAATATATATATATATATTTGGACGAATCCAAGAGAATAATAATTATACACGATTAATACATGTTTCACAATAAAGTATCCAATATAAATTTCTTGTAACAAAACGAAAACCTTTCTATAAATAATACGGAGATAACTCAGGGAGATTTATTACTTCACGCAATATATATGAACGAAATTATAACCTTACTATTAATGAAGCACGGTATAAAACACTGTTCCTTTCGCACAACATTATCGAGTGGAGAAATAAGCTTCTAATTCAGAGCCATTCAGTCGGTACTGGCAACGTAGCTAGGCTTTGGTATTTAAGTGTACTCCCGATACCATGTTGAATATTCTTCGAATTTCATACAAGCGGAAATAATTCCTATTTACCATAGTACGTATAAATGGAAAGCAAAGAAGATTTATAAACATCACTAACCCTTAGACGAGAACCAAACTTAGAAATCCCTAGCAAAATTTTTTTTTACAAAATGTATTTATTGTTTTAAATAAGAGCTGCTAAACTCACTGATATAGGATACTAAAAGATAAAACGTCACATGTACTGGCATAGGTTATTTCTTTCAAATTTCAATGTTATTCTACAGCACACAGTCCTGAATTTTGACACATAATACCAACTTCGAGTTAATATCGTTTTTCGTAAGACAAAATGTTTGCATTATTTAAATAAAATGAGTTTCTCTATACATAACAGATTACGAAGCATTCACACAACATATTATCCATAAAATATCTGAAGGATCATTCAACTTCAAATAATTTGTAACAAATTTGATGGCCGGGGGGGGGGCTAATAACTTTATTCTTATCCTTACAAGGTTTCAACATTCCGCAATAGTCTGGTCTTAAACATGTACTCTTCGGTGTTTAATTTTGAAGGTAAGTTGCATAGACATTCTGGTAATAATCATTTCCACAATGACAAAAATACAATTCTCACTATTGTAAGGGATTTAAAATTAATTACGTTAACAAAGAGGCGTTTGCGCAGTCTAAGCCAGAATTATTTCAAATTCAGTTCTGAACTACAAAACCGGCGAAAGGAAACGTTCTCTCTCTACGTCACCTTTAACCTGCATTAAATAACATAAGAACAAGACATCGTAAAGTCTCACAAACAACTTGAAAGTAACAAAGTCTGCTGCCTAATGGAACTCTTTATTATAAAGTCATGTCTGTCGGACATCCGTTCGTTCACACGTCAATTTATTGCGACCTACTTAACGTCGCAACCGGCATTTCACATTCTGCAACGTCGGATGACAGGACGAATAATGATGAATGATGAATTGGAAAGAATATGAAAGGAAAACGTCGTGGCCTAATTTAAGGTACTATCTCGGCATTTGCCTGGAGGGACTAAGCTGCACCATTATAAAAGATATATCCGTGGAGGACATCCCCCCTTTTGAGTTAAAACTCACTAAATTCCCCTCATTTTATGGAGTCCGAAGGCTCATTGCCATACTCACAAAAGTTACCATTCAGTATACTACGTTAAATAAAATCCAATCCACAAAATACTTCCGTAAGACCCAATTAAATATTATCATACCGCCTGCGTCTCCATATTTTGAGTAGTTTCTTCCATTCAGGCTTCACAACCATAGTTTTGTAAACATTTCTCATCTCGATGCGTGCTACATTTCTCACCCACTTTATACTCCTTGATTTGATCAACATCTGTCCCTCTTATTAAGAACTTAAAATACGTGTCTGACCCGAAGACATTTTTTAAGTGGAGAAATATT
The DNA here is from genome assembly GCF_000696155.1 of Zootermopsis nevadensis. The sequence continues at coordinate 260,946 of NW_019059863.1, read as the reverse complement.
ATTTTACTGGAAGATTAACTTCACCAGCAGAGCAAGGTTTATGTCACTATAAGAGTAAAATGTTCTGATAAAACCATCTTTTTATCTACACAGTACAAATAATCACGATTACTGTCCAGAAAATGACGGAAATTATGTCATATTTGAATTATCTTACAAATTGACTCTTATTTTGATTGACTTGTACACAGATATGACACACCGCAACGGAATACGTGGAATGTGAGGTTGTATGGTGAAATTATATTCATATACGACGTGACTAACTGCAAAGACATTAAACAACCAAGTCGACTAAAACACTTGAACCTGTCCCGTGAGCACGTAGCGTGGAAATCAGGTCGCATTTCGTCATCAGTTACTACGATTACCATCCATTATGCTCCTTTATCTGGTCAGTTTTGTCACAAGTAAATTAAAAGACACAGCAGTGGCGGAACAACTGACCAGGTGTTTGTGGGTACCCGCGAGACATTTAAAATATTCATAATAATTTACTGTTTAGTGACTCTCTCCGTAATCTAATTAATTCAATTCGTATTCTTTAATGATAGATCCTGGTCTACAAGCCAGGAAATATAACAGTACTAAATCCCCTAAACAATCGCACCACATTTATAGGGTGATTTAATAATTATTATAATAACAATAATAATAATAATAAGCCGCCGCTGCTGTTGTGTTATAGGGTAACACATTTTCTTTTATATCCCTCCAATTTTATTGGTGGGGTGACACTGCCAGTCAGACCAGTCATCAGCTTTCAATACTGGTTGGTAGATTAATTACCATGAGCGCTATAATTGTTAAGCTTTTTCTAACTGCTCGTCAAGTTGGCGAGCCCTGTTTACAAGACGAAAAAAAGTCGTAATTAAGAAGTCATGTGCTGGTCAGTTTCTTATACTTGTCATTAAATTAAAACGTAGAACCAAAGGAGACAGTTTTGGCAGAGTTGGATGAAGTTGGAAGAGCCAACGAGATGAGTGAGTCTGATCGCATCTCGTATTATTAGGACAGTGAAAGCGAATACAAAGAGGGAGAAGTTGATAATCTAATTAGGCCGGAAGAACCATGTACACACATATATTTCTAATGTATTTCAGCATGTGGTTGTATTAAAACTCTTGTTCACAAAGCCACAAAGGCATTTAGAAGACATGGAGAATGACACACTAACCTACAGATTTATTTACCATATATTTCCCACCAACAGCTGGATTATTATTAACATTTTTACGGTAAAGTAAGCCCTGAAATTACTGGTTATTAACACCGCGATAAGACGATAAACATAGAAGCAAAATCTTAATAAAAATATGTAAATTGTTTATGATAATTAATAATATGAAATATTGCTCGCAGTAATACAGCCGAATTGTCATGAATGTATCCTACTTTGAGTCTCTGGACATTACATCACCTATCCTGTGGTATTCTATAATTCTATTTGCCCCGAAGCGGATGCCAGAACATTGTACATTAAATTAGGGAACTCGCCCTAAAGCGGTCCATTCACACTGGAACATGTCCATGGACCTTGTCCGCGAGCACGTTCATCAGCGACCACAAACATAGAACGTTCTTGATCTAAACGGACCTAATTTTAGGAAAACAACATTCATTGCCATGGTAACATTAAGAATGAAACATAAAAATTATCACTGGAGCAATGTTATGTGTGATATGTCTACTTTTGGTCTATGCTGATGATGTTAATTTAATTGGTAAAAATAAATGTCATAAAACCACAGAAGATAAATTATATGGTTAATAAGGAAGTTCGTCCAGAAGTAAACGCAGAGAAAACTAAGTACATGTTCATGTCTTGTCACCAGACTACAAGAAAAAATTATTATGTAAAGGCAGGTAATAAATAATAGAATATGTGACAAATTAAAATATCTGGAAACGACGTTAAAAAGTAAGAATTGCATTCAGGACGAAATTAATTTAATAATGCAGAATAATTTTCGGAAATGCTTTTTACGATGCAGTTCAGGCTATCTCAAAACGTAAAGATTAAAATATATAAAAGTATAATTTAACCCTTTGTTTTCTGTAGGTTATTACTTAAAAGAAAACACTTAAAACATTGAAATTAAATTCTGACGGTGGCGACACTGGATTCATGAAATACATAGAAGATAAGGATGCAAAGTAGAAGCCAAATGTTCCTTTCACATGTCTCAATCATAATAGATTTAGATCGGTAATCGCAAGTTGTTTTATTATCTTGAAGGATATTTTCGTAGGAAGCCGATAACACTTGCGACTTCTCGTTGACTCATTTGTATTCATGGACTGAAGAGACCATGTGAAACACATCGCTGATACGCGAGGTAATATCAATTCGTTTTGAACGACATCTAATTCGACGACGACAAATGAAGCATACGCCGCGTCAGTTACTGTCAAATTTAACAGATATTGGTCACACACGACATGATACGATGTTCATTAAAGGGTTAAGTGATTCTCAAGCTGTTAGGATGAGAGAGACTTCATACGTTATAAACACGAGTCACGCAAAGACGTCACGTATCATGCATACTGAATTTAACTCGGATGAGCGATGTTAAAGCACGTTTGTACTTTATGTTTATCTACACTAAAGTTGATTCTGTATATGTGAGTTGGTGGAAAATCATAGTGGATTTGAAGGTTATCTTGGTAGTCAAATGTGATAGAACGACAATATTGTCTTGATTTCACTAATAATAAGTACAATACGATACATAGGAATTACAAGATTCCTTGCGTGTTCCTGTTTTGCTTCAAAAGACACTTCGTCGTCTGATGGGCCTGCAGACACTCGTTAAAATAAATAATATAGTATTTTATGTAGCAAGAGTGTGGACAGTTGGCCTACTTCAGGAAAACACCAAAGTGTTAATCTTGCCTGGTGACAGCCATTACTGTAAATAAGATATGTATCAACAATCTCCTTCAAGAAAGAAATGTACTATAAAGGTTTTAATGTATTTTCACGTCTTGCCGCTGCATGTTTTAAGACTGTGGCATTACTACTACCAACGTCCGTCTGTTGCTAGCTGTATGTCTAACAAAAACGAGCGGTCGTGCAAGCCGAAACAGGGGACTGTAAGGTCATAACGTGTTTGTTTCCATTTCTGTTTGCTTTGAGGCGAAATACTGAAGCGTACAGAAATATAAATCATGATTATTTGTAGAAACATGTTCCCATATGTATTTTTCTTTTTCTTTTTTTTAAAAAAAGATGAAGAGGATTTCAGACGTTCGGGCTACATATTTAACTATGGAATCCCATCTGTATGTATGTTATATTTAAACATGAATCCGTTAATAGATACGTTATTGACAAAGTGGGGAAAACGCTTTCAACAAAGAGTCAATAGAAGGCTTGGTACTAAAAAATACATCACGTGTCCTGTAGCTTGGAGTTAGAAAATATACAAAGCAATACAAATACTTCCAGGAGTAATTCAGTCATTTCCCCGTAAATCATGATTATATTCAACAGGGAAGCTTTATGGTTCGCAAACTGTGGGAGGTACCACAACATAGCAGAACTAGATGAACGTCCAACTCCAGGAAAATTATAGAATTTTTTTTTATTTCGAAAACCAGGCACTTTGGTTTCCCAAATACTTATACAGCGGAGAGATGAAACTTTTTTTGTTTTGAGAATTTCAAAAGTGCTCATATTCCAGTCACTCTTCAAGGTAGTTTAAATTCCGTGGCAAACGGTGTTAACTGATTACGTCATCGAGTATTCGTTTTGGGCCACAAACAACTTTACATTCGCATCATCCAAGCTGCGTTAATTAATATCTGCAGAAAAGTGTGACGGAAGAAGACAGAGGTTGACGGAGTAGGAGGATAGTAAATTTTCACAAGAAATATTTAATTCATTATACCTTTCCTATTTTTCATGCGCTCAGATGCATTAATTTTTAATTAGGAACGCTCTGGAGACGGGCCCAACGATTGAGACTCAAATGTAAAGAAGCTGAGCTCACAAATTAACATTCATTAATGAATTTACCTCGTACAGGGGTTTTAAAGAAAACACTCTCTACGTTGTTTCCCATGTCGAACTAAACTCTGTGAAGTACTTGGTTCGTGAAATGTAATTATCTTATCCAGTAATCTTGTAAACATTTTGTCAACCGTAACGAAATCTGCACTCTCAAAATTTTATAATAATACACTTTGTCTGGTAAGAATTATAACATAATTATATGTTTATATATTCAAATATGATGAAAGTAATGAAAATAACTCATAAAAATTTCGAAAGTTTGTACTGTTAACAATGACAGTCAAAATTTCAATACGATAATTTACAAGTTGTCGTGACCAACACGCCTATTGTTAATTTATAAAAATATTTGATTTTGAAATAATTTGAACATTTCTGAGACGGAAAATTAGTATTGTGGCAAGGATTATTGGATTTCCGTTAACATTATTTAATTCTGTTCTCTTCAGATCGAATTTAAATGCGTTGCTTATTTCAATGTAAAAATTCTTCAATGACATTGAGTATTAGTACTAATGATAACAATACTGACTTATTGATAATTTGTTTTATCACATTTAAAGTGAGTAAGATATACGACATGTATTTTAATTAATGTTTAATTTACTTAAATTTTGGAAATATTATTACATTCTGAAAGTAATATAGGTCATTCTTACACTTTATTACGCTAATATCAAGTTCAACTGTTTTATTATAGAAGTTTCAATAACATGCGCATTTAATTATCCACTGACCCAAGGACAAATCAATAAATTTAAATTATAATTCTTAACAGAATCCGCTGTTCGGCACATTATTATGAGACCAGGCCCCCCTGTACTCAAGTTGTTTAAAGAAACAGTTTAATAATATCTTAACATCTATATTTAGCTCCCAAGCGTTCTCGTCCCTTCAAGTTTTCCGGCTAAACGTTTTTACACTTTTCTTATTTTTCCCCAGGCATATTGTATCCCTCTTAGTTTATTCTTATTATTTCGATTACCTAACAATAATATAATACAATTTTGTATCCTATTTTAAAGAAATTATTACTACAAATCAAAACTGAAAAGGCAAGATCTTGAAAAAATATGGCAAGTTCAATTTCGAAGCCATCTGGAAGCGTGTGAGAAGATTAAGTCATAAAATCTGCGATCATTATAGAAACGTATTGTCGCAAACCCGAAAGTAGACTGGAGTTGATGGACTCATCTTGGAAGCCGAATAGAGCACATGTTTCAAGCAGGCGCTCCAATGTGCACGCGTCTGATTTTACCCAAGAAAATGCTGACATCGGCGCAATTTCGGTGTATGAGGCAGCTACTGTTCATGGCCTTATTTCTCTCCCCTGGTAACCAATTAAAGTAATTTTGCTTCATTTCAAAAGTTAAGAAAAGTGGAGATTTCAAAGAACATTTTTTCACAGTCCAGTTATTATTTTCTATTCCAGCTGTTTCGGTGGGTTTAGTTTTGCTGCTCATTTTATTTTGGGGCTCGGTCTCGTGTAATTTTTCAACGCACCCGTGTGAAAAAATCGAGATTTTTTTTAAAGCACTCCTTCAATCTCTTTTTGAGGCTGCTGAAGCGTAAGTTACACGGTGATGGCAGTAGAAAAGGGCTAGAGTGGTGAGAAGAAGTCCCTTGGAAACCAGGGATGAGGAAGGATGTAGCACGAGATTTAGGGGTGAAAAGGGTGAGGGGAGGGGTGGGGTTACAGGCGTAAAGGGAGTTTTATAGAGTACCATCAAACGAGATAGCACAGTACAAAAAAAAAAAGGCATTGGTATGTAGGGAACTTCAAAGCTGGCGAATACAGCGGTTGTTTCACAAGTTATGTATACCATCTGCATCATCGCCTTGACTTAGTCGGTTTTTCCAACGTAGCCGCCAAGAATATTCTTGCAGTATTATCGCTAATATAATGAAGTAAAATTACAAATTGCATAGAGTTTATGACAAACATTAAAGATGTCATAGCAATGATGTACAAAGTACAGAGTATTTAGTAATTCAAACTAAAACATCCGAAATCAGAAGAAGACGTATTATAAATAGGTTTTTACGCTACAGATAAGCATCGAAAAATTAATAACTAACAAATTTACTAAAGCCATACGTGATTTTTATTCATACTGTTGTTTAATTCCATTTCCTTAAAGCTATGAACACTCCAACTCTAAAGAACGTGCGGCCCTGCCGTATTAAAAAATGTTTTTCTTTAGTTTTCCTCAATTATCCTGGTTCAGCATACCACTGCCCCAAAATCATCTTATTTCTGATTAAACAGAATATTGACTAACTAAAATACAGATTAGAAGGTTTAGTTTTTGGCATGCTTTTACTCCAACATGGAAATAAAGAAAAATATGGTAAAAAGTTAACACTTGCAGTAAAAGATATAACAAAAAATAAATTAGTACAATCTGCTCAACACGCGGACCCCCAGTTGATAAACACTCCTTTATTTAATGGTAGTAATCATGTAAGTCCACAAAAAGCTTACATAAATATTGACAAGGAACATTTGGAAACATTAAATGTGCAGTGACTTTGTGTGGGAAAACTGTAAAAGTCCGTGCTCTCACAATTTTACATTTTACATTTTATGACTTCGGGTGAACTGAGTGAGGACAAAAGACCGTTCTCATGCGTATCCTCGTCACGCGCGCCTTCTATTGCTGTTTCCCGCGCCACAGCTCTTTATTACTGCCTGCGCTTATTGTAAATTCATCGCAAGGTTTTCACTATCTCAGGGCGTAATAAAACGTTTCTCTACTCGGCCACATCGCCTCGACGTAATGCGATGTCTTTTCATAATCCAACTCCGCGTTTGTGTACCAACATTTACATACAAATTAGCATCTCTATAAAGGAGCAATCTAAAGATTATGTCATGTGTTTGTACAGTACGGGATTTCTGCACGTGTTGGCTCCCGTGACCCCCCTCCCCCCAGTCCCAGACCACGAGGGCTCACATCTTAATGCATTCAAGCTGTACAGACTAGATTTTTATTTCGTGATAGCAAGAAAAAATCGGTTAACTCAGGTAGGAAGGATAAGTACGTACAGTGTAGACACAGTTGTATGTGACATGAGCAGTCTGTAGTTCTCCTAAATTGGTTTTGTTGTATGTGCTTTCTTATCGTTCACCAAATAACGTAGGGGACAGTCCGTTCCTAATAAAAAATGAACGTATTAGTCTCATGGTATTTTCTCAAGAACGAAAACATTCACCCGAGTGGTACCTACCGTATCCAAATAATAAGTAGATGGTACAGTACTCGCTAATAAAGGTTGCCAGCGGAAGGTGCGCAGAACTTCGTCCAGATTCGGCAAATTTCGGCTCGGAGAGCTGGGCACAAAGACAGTTTGCCATATACTCGCCCCGTATACTATCCCCCCCCCCCTCGCTGGGCGTACAAATAAAATTGTTTCTGCACAAACTAAGCTACCGGCAAGGTCTTTTGGGTTGTGCGCTACTGATCTCGACTTCAAAAGATGGGCTGAAGTTTTGAATTCGTTGTTTTACAAATTGTCCTCCAAATCATTCAACTCAACCGTGAAACAGGCCTGTACATTCGTTCCAGATGATCATGGGTTCAAAACTGCTAGAGAAAACCAACAACAGGTGCACAAAAGTTGCAAGAATACGTCACAACCTTTATAAAAACAATAATCCACTAAATATTTTCGCTATTTCAGTACCAAATCTGAGATAACGATTATGAGTATCCGAAATATTTCTCGTCATCAATAACAGGTACAATTCAGAGCAGTGTTATAGGATTTCGTATTGACAGGAGAGAAGAAGGGATATACCGCATTGATTGACAATGCTTGTTTAGCCAGTAATCACTACAGCTTTTACGTTACATTTAATTAAAAGTTACATTGTCAAAATTTCAGACAAAAGTTTTTATTGTTTTGTTTTGTTTTTGCCAATGCATGATAACTTCAAAATAGGCCACATTGAGACAAATATGAGCGCACTTTCGTTTGGTCGATTTCTGATAAGAGTATCTCTTATGAATTGTAAACAGGAGAGTGGTTTATACACAGGCCTGTGTTGAAGGCGTCAAAACAACTTGCGCTAGAATCTTGCTACATTTTGGCTAATCATCCTAAACATTTGTTATCAGCGCAGGAAATACCTAATCATAGAGGCGACACACCAACATCAAAATATCGATACATCTAATTCCAAATTCCAAATGTGGATGTAACATAGATGAACCACCCTGATGATGGAAGCAATAAACACGTCTGAAACAACAGTAAACTTCTACCAGACCACATGACACAACATCCCAGAAGTCGGTTAACTTTATTCTCAGTTAGCCGGGCATAAACTTATACACAAAAGAACAGTGTGCGAGCAACTATGATTCCTCCTCCCCTTAAACAAAATACCATTTGTCAATTGTATTTTCATACGATAACAATTTAGGTAGACAGTTTAATTTCCCGTCATAAATTGTTGCATAATTACCGTTTTTAAAGTGCAGATTTACATAACATACCGTCCCTGTCATGATCATATATCCCCGTTTAGGGAGCTAGCTGGATCCTAATTTCACACGTAATAGTAAATATAACAAAGGACAATCTCTGTGTAAAAGAGTTTATATCTTTCTCATTTGCCCACAAAATTCCCTTAAAGTTTGTTTAATACCTTCTCACTGCAGCGTGTTTTCTGTGAAGCAAGGAACGTGAGCAGTGTGCCAACATGATTCAAGCGAGACCTCCTGAAGCTATTATAAACGAACAAAGACTGCAATACCTGAACGCGACCTGTCTAACACAAAATGTCGTCCTTACGGTGGACTGTGCCCTCGGCAATACGACAAAGTGTAAACTCGACAAGACTAAAAAACTAACTGAACTGTGGAGAAGAGGGGAAAAAATATAAAAATTAATCTAGACACCAGGCAAACCTAAAACGAGGCTATGCTTCATGTAACAGCTTACTGATCTGACAAAAATTAGTTGTGACTCTGAATGCTACTGAAAATATATTATTTTCAACCGCTTTTTAATCCGAACGTTTATAAAAAAAAGAAGATTCTTTTCGCTCAGATGCGACGTGCGTTTTACTGAAGAGAGTAATACAAAGAGCATTCAGTAAACTGACAGGAGATTTATAAGAGACTGGTATTTTAAGGCTCTTTTAATAATGATGAATAGAATTACCTAGCGGCAAAAACTGTTTTGTACTAGGTACTTAATTCCACAGAAGACATTGGTTAACCTTTTTACTGTAATATGCTTGTTACTAGATGCACTTAATTTTAAATACTGGATGTTACCAATTTAGATTTAAATTACTGGACATTGCTGAAACAGAACATTATTTTCCACGAATGACAAAATCGGTTTTTAATGATCAGTCTCGATCTTAAACAGCAACATGAAAAAAGTAAGAAACTCTTCTGCATGTTTACGTAATCCAGATAATATCTAGAGAAAGAGTTCTCAAACCGCGGTCCGATAAGTATTTTGTGCATGCCATGTACATTTTTCTAACACTGATATCACTCTGTATAATATTATTTTTATTTAGTGTTCTGTCTGATGACAGGTCCATATGAACAGGATCCTTCCATCCTTTTCTGGGACTGGGACCTGTTCATATACGTTCTTGGCAGATGATCCAGAAGTGGTTTGCCATTGCCTTCTTCTGTGTGTGAATGGAGTAATTGTTGGGATGCCACGGAGAAACCGGGGAAGCCCCCGGAGGAAAACTCCATGTTGCCTAGACCACGGCCTTGCCCAACACAAGTTATAAATTCGGAGAAACAAAAAATAAATATCGCCCAAATAACATTAAATAAATTTTAAAGAACACTACCAACTGTTAGGTAAAAAGGCCTAAAGGTTAGTCTGTTTTCTTGCTTGAAAAGCGACCTAAATAATTAAATAACTTAGTGTCATGTCGACAAAATAAATAGCATCGAAATGATAGAAGAAATTAAAATTGCATAAAAAATTTTAATCAGAAAACCTGTACGAAATAGACTACTTCGGAAATTTACATGCAGATAATATAATATTAAAAACAAACTCAAGACAAGTATGGTGTGGAAATATCGACTGGATTTATCTCGTTCAGGATAAAGTCCAGTGACTATCCAACGAACACGGTAATGAATTTTATGATTCCATAAAAGGCGAGAAATTTCTTGATTAGCTGGTCGACTTTCAAGAAGGACATTATTCCATGGACGACTGTGAAGTAAAATGGACTGTACATATTAAGGACTTTGCTTAGACGCGTTGTCGTGAGTTGCTTCAGCAGTTGAGATATAACGTGACACGCATGCTAACAACTTGTAAAGAGTGGATTCTCATACACAAACTCGCCCCCCCACCCCTCCGCCCCTGCCAAGCAAACAACCCGCATTGTACTCACTCCACTACCTGCGATGTTCCAGACTTCTTTTACTTGCTAATAGGCTCCGGCTCTATGACACAGGTGAACTGCAAAAGTATTTTAAAAGCTCTACAATATTCCCTCAGGGCACAATCTTTAACAGTAAGAAACATTTCTTCTGTATATGTTTCAAACAAAAATATAACGACTGAGAAAACCTCGAGGCAAACCTGTTTGTTTCTTGTATTTAATAAACCGTTTGAAACAACAGAGAAGAAATACCCGCTCTTAATACAGTCACGTTTCGCAGGCTTAAAGCAAAACTGTCTGTAATGAGAGGGTTCTTCTTTTAAAACCGACTTACGCCTTTTTATAACAGATATTTAAATTAGAACACCTGTTATTTAATTCCTATAGAACTACTGTGTAACATAATACACAAAATGAAGTAGAAAACCTTAACATTTGGTATAGCTGCGTTCAATTTTCGGGTTCTAATACCAGAATTTTTTAGTTATAATTTCCGCCTTCAGCTCGGTCTGTTGTTCACACTGCCTGGCTTTAATTCAAAAATTCTAATTGCACATGTGCAAGTTATCTTGAGCGTTGGCTTCATAGTTGCCAATCGGTCTGTCCGGCCGTGTCAAGGCCAAGCGTTCTAATGTCTATTAAGAAAACAGATAATAAATTTATAATCTCGCTAAATTATTCAAAATCACGAACATGGCTTTCATATGTTAATGAGACAATGAGGGATAGAAAAATGAATAGAAACGCGGAAAAGGGAGAATATATGGGTCAGGGGCCTGAAACAAGCAGAACATAACCTGAGACTGACAATACTAATATATATCGCCGAATCATCATTAATTCAGACGTAAGGTAATAATGGAATCAGTTAAGAGTTTTCAGTAATTTTAGGAAATTCCAGCTGAAATTTAAAATACAGCAGCATTAACGTAGGGTACGTGCTAATTACTACCTTAAACCCACTTGATTAAAATCTTAAAACAAAGAGTGTGTTAGCGACAAGATATTTCAATATTAAATAATCACATCTCCAGGCCAACTTGATATTGTAATGCGACAGATATATGCAAGAAATTAAAATTGAAGAGAAATCAACGTTAAATTTAAAATTAAATGGAACGAGGCCATTACACATCCCATATTTATAAAAAGGTACCTGCTTCTTGAACCTTCAGTGTCACGCCATTTCACATTTAAGACTCTGTTCATGTTAAGAAAGAATTCGCGTGGCTTAATGAACAACTATATTCCATTATTTTTTCCCTGATCCTAGCTCCAATGTGAATAAATGCCGGTCTATTTCACACGTTGTAGCAATAATCCATGGCTTAATTCCATATTCATACGGGATTTGACGATTACAGCCCCACTGTGCCCTTCGTGTATCTGCATCCTTGTTGCTTTTAACGACTTTTAAACGAAATTGTAAATTTTCGCATTCCACGCCTAACTAACTAACTAACTAACCACTCATATGTGTCTACTGCCAACACCACGAATATCAAGGTTCCCTGCGAGCATAGGCTTGTGACTTGAGAACACTAGCGTCATTCAATGCAGTGATATCAAATGGTTTGAGAAACGCTGTGGACACCCCTGAGCCAGAGAACACAAGCAAAAAGTATGAGAATAATAGACAGTGTTTATGAGAAGGACTGCGGGAGATGGGGGAAGGAAGAAACATTAAAATGCCTACAGCAGGTGATACAGCAAAGACCTCACATATGTTTGTAGACGGAAACACTGGGACCAGTAAAACCTGAGATCTGTGTTCTGTGGTGCAAGTAACTTCGCGGTATGTAGCAAATCATTCAAACTCTTGGCCAGTCGACAAACGTGTAACTTCTGAGAGGACTGCAGCACTTTTATTCCTTTTATTAATTCTTTTATTGCTTTTGTGTTAAATGCCTACTACGTATTTCAATCTCTCCCTCCCCCCCTCCTCCTCTTCGTATATTCTTTACCGGCGATGTTCCACCTCTCTTTTCCTCCGCCATGTTTTACTTCCAACGCCCTTTGTACACGGTCCTTTCTTTTACCGGTCAAACCGGATTTCTTACATCATTCACGATCTTTTTCCTCCGCGGTTGAGTTGCGACCTCTCTTGTATCCTTCTTAACAATTATTTAGATTCCTTTTTATAAACAGGATAGCTCATACAGGGGTGAGAAACCGCAAGACTGAAATTCCTTCTGTAAATGCTTTGATACTTGTAACAGAGGTGACAAAAGAGAAGGATGTGCTTATAAGAGAAGTGAAAAAGATCACACAAAAGTGAACGTGTGATTCCTGCCCCCCCTTACTAATCACAAAATGAATTTTCACAGGAATATTGACTGAGCAGATACGAATTCTCTAAGCTAGTTTTTCCCCACTGAGGGTGTCTCACCGTTTCCAAAAAGAAAAGTAGTACCCTAAGTTGACTTATATTGGACCTTTGAAAAATAATCTAGTAATTATTTATAATGACACAGAAATCAGAATATGGCTGTCTTCAGAGTTGAAGATCCCTGCAGTGTGGTAAACGTCTACCATACTATACGGAGCTACAACCCAGAAGACAGCCATCTTCAGACTCACTGCCGTGAAAACCTAAAATCCCACTTTAATTCTGTAATTGAACATGTTCTAAAGCAAATTCTGAGTACAGAAACTCTGAAAACTATCCGAAAACAAAGAGACTGTCTGTGTGTATCTGCGAAACGTGTAAATGGACTGCTTTTTAATACCCTCACAAGGAAACTAGAAATACAGAAAAGATCCTTACACTTCACAATGTGAAAATATCGATCAAATTATCGAACTCTTTATGAAGACGCCCATAAGCGAGACGGCCATTAAAGCATTATATTTTCTTCGGTTTTTGATTTATAAAAAAACAGTTCAGGAGCGGAAATTTGTTCACCCTCGTCAACAGTCTGCGTTCAGCTGCAGAATCCAGAACGCGCTACAGAAGATGGGATCTGAGAAGGTTTTCCCTTCCTGGGACATGGAGCCAGTGGAAAACTGACGAGTGCATATTTTCCTAGTACTGTATATATAACAGAGAGGCAGTTGTTTCGTTTCAGAATACGTAATTAAGTTAGCGCAAGTCAGAAATACTTCGGTCTTGAAGGGTAGGAAGGGGGAGGGGTGTGAGGGGGGGGATAACAACCAACAGAAGGGATGGAGGAAACAGAAACAACATCCAATTCGTTTTTAAATTTTTCTTTTATATTTTCCTTTATCCTCTCCTCCGTCTCCTTCCTTCTTCCTTTCTATTCAAGGAATCAAATTACCAGCACTTTAATGAAACAAAATTCAATTAGTCCTTTTCGTGTTTCGTGATCCGAAGGACCTTCCCCCCCTCTCTCCCCCTCACTCGCTCTTCGGCATTTATAAAGAAATATTTCGAGGGGAATTAAAAGTAGGGGGGAGGACAAACGGTTACGTTTTACTTTCACAAAAGGCATTTATACCTAGAATTGACTGCTATTGACTAGTTCACGGCTATGTTCTGGCGTGTTTAGAGTACATACAAGTTCATATTTATCTTGCTAAAAATATATATATATATTTTAAAATATATAGGCACACATACAAGAGGTAAAGAAATTCATTTGAAAATAAATATCTAATATTCTAATGTAAAATAATATCATAATTTATTTACAGTAACTGGCTACTTAGATTGCCTGGTGTGGGATTTAAATTTTCTTCATCGTAATCACATTCATAAGAATGACAGACTCCGTTAAGTACCACAAGAAACATCTGTAGAAAAATCTTCGTGAAAATATTTATGGGTTTAATTATCTTCATTTAATCTTGGACAGATTCGATATATGATGGTAAGATAAATGTAACTTGAAACATGTTTACGTACACTAAATGACGTGTCGCTTACTGTGCCTACCAGAAAATAATTATCGAGCAATCCTATTACAGTGTTAAAATGTGTTTTTGTTATCCGTTGTGAGGTAGAATGCAAAATACGGGTAGGATAGGATGCACCATGATTAATAAATTCGGCGTATTATTCGTATTACATCAGTGATAATATCATTTACTAATATCATCGAAATAGTCAATTAAATTAAGCTGGGTTTAAACTATTGTAAGAAAATACTTATGTTTCGGAAAATTAAATAAATAAGCTTATTACACCTCATAAAGATGGAAGCAATTTGATTATCCGAAACTTAATCTACCTACGACTCCACGAAGGTATCACACCCCAAAACAACATGGACGTCTTCGTCGTATGAAGAACCTGAAATCTAACACGTCACGCAGTTCTATAATTGTTATTTCAAGTATTTCCTACATAAAGTTTCTGACTTTTAAGGACACAATAAATATATTGTAGGTTTATGCAGAATCATCAATGTACTACTGAATAAATCTTTCTGTAATAAATATAAAGACCAATTATGAAAGCAAATCGCAAACAACTCTTTTGAAACTTTTGTATGAGGCATGACTTTCGAATTTTAATTGTCAAGACAAGCCACAGTTCGGGCGTCCGATTGTCTACCATCGCATTGTAAGTTGCAACACAACTTTTGCGATCGGACAAAACGTGTGTGCCTCAAAAGCACGTCCGAAGTATCAAGCAGACTGAAAATGCGTGTCAAAGTTCAAGGTGTTGCCCATGTACAGGGCCTCTATTACAAAAGTTGCAACACATTATTCGAAGAACCTGATGACACTCGTAGGGTGGTCCTTCTAGCGAAGTGCGTTCGTTATCTTATTCTGTGTGTTGAGTCGGCAAGACTCGAGTAAAGGGTTCTTGATAGGTTGGGTGTTTTTAGGGGGGGGGGGGCCTTGTAATCCCCACGGCGAGCAGTAATGACAGACTGCACATCGAATCATCTGGCGCAAGAATGATTCAACGCTGCCACGACACAAGCAAAATTTCGAAACTTCCCTAATAGAAATTTCTTACAAGAAACAAATACAGTTCAGGGCTCTGCGTATAAACTGTCGTAAATATTTATCACTGCGTTACTGCGTATACGTATCTGATACTAATGCCAGAATGTTTTTCATCCAAAAGTATTCCACAATTAGAGATATGCGATCCAAATTGTCCACAGCCATCTTTTTACGTTCATATTTCATGTAATCCTGACAACTAAGAAGATTATTCTACTTTCTCGTTGTCACTTCTTTCGTAGCAAGGCCATAATTTTGTAGCTTTTACGCAAGATTTTTTTTGTTATATATTTCTGCTATCTCTTACAAATCCAACGCTCTTCTGAAGAAAAACAACTTAACATTGAAAAAACTTTCTGGTTCGGCCGCTTTGCCTAGAATACTGTGCAACATGAACTCTGCAAAAAGTTAAAATACTTTCAATAACAAAATCGACCTCACAAGCTTATTCTTAATGAAGTGGACTGTTCTATTTGTTCTCGTTAAGTGTCTAAAGGATCATAAATTACAGTACTTACCCCCATAACCACAAAAAAATTTCCACTTATATTTAACTGCAGAATAGTTGAGACGTACTGTACTGTATGGCATGACATGGAAATTATACGGTGAGAGCTCCAATAACGTAAAGATACGTCAAATGAAATAACAACCATGAAAGCGTCTAGCTAATAGCAAGGAAAATAAACGTACGACTGCAAGAGGTAAAAAAGAGAACGGTTACATCAATTATGGGAAAAATTGCATGTGAAGACAATAATAAGGAATCTTGTCCCAAATTACAATAACCTACACGCATTTTCTATGAAGTTTGCGTTAGTGTATAATCCGATGTTCGTCTATTGCAGACTTGCTAAATTATCCAATCCTCGCCAATATTTTTAAATAAATTGCCTGGAAATAATGAAACTGCTACACGAAAGATTGTGACGTCACATATCTTTTACAGACTCGTTACTCAGTGTTTGACACAATTTTATAAACTGTTTAAAAAATAAGAACAAGGTACTTTGGCCTTTTAACAGGCACATGAAAGTGCACACAAATAGGGCAGAAGGAAATTTGCTGATGAAACAGAAGGATGTTTTTGTTTTATAGACACAAACATAGTGTTGACAAAACATATTCAGTAAATAAATATAAGTGCACAGTGATAAACACGTATTCCTACGATTATTTTTAAATCTGTGCTATATCTAAAGCTGTGTATAATAAACCATAACGAGATCTATATAAAAACATACATTTCTGAGAAATATATTACAATTCGATCGAAGTTCTGTGTAAAATCGAGGTTACATAATGCCTATTATAAAGCCTATATCTGGGAAAGAAGATGTCTTTCTGCTGGGTTGTTGGCGCCGTGTAGCCCTGATGATGGAGGCAGTAAACACCTCTGAAACTTCAGACCAGATCACACGGCGTAACAATCCAGAAGACAGCCATTTCCACATGTACTTCCAAATTAGTACCTTGTCCCCATGGATACCTTGTGTTAGATTTCTTCACTGTAACAACAGATTGCAAGCTTACACATAGAAGAAACTACGTCATTGAAATTAATTACTAAATTACTTGGTCGTATAAATATTAGATTAGTATAATTTGCGAGAACGCGGTAAAGTCACACTCTCATGCCACTTTTACACTGATCATCTGTTGTGCCGCTGAAACCACAGCCAATTGCATCTGATGGGCATGTCGGTTATCAACAGAATACAATAAGAAGTAGAGGTAGATAAATTATTCGGCGTGGAACAGAAAATACCACATGGCTCCATTCAAGCGAAATTAGCATAACAGGAAGAAATTTAATATTCAAAAGAATAATGATGACGTGAGATGTTACCTCAGACGTGAGCAGTCAGAGAGCAATTCGTACGAACCCCACACAAATTAATACCGTTGCGACTATATAATCTACGGGGAAGCTAAAAAGCATTTGTTGCACCTGAAAATTGCTGCTTATGCATTTCCAATTAACCCGGTATTTCTCAATTTCCTCCTGCCAAAGAAATTATATAAATCCACATAACGGTTTCCAAAGGCAACCTGTATGAAGATGTCTGTCTTCTGAGTTACTACTCAGCGTATTCGGGTAGTAGTTTACTGACTTCCGACTCTTCAGAGATGCTTGCTGCCCTTAAGCACCTCTGAAACGTCGGTAAACTTCTACCAGACTGCATAAAACCCAGAAGACAGTCATTTTCATATTCGCCGCCTTGAGAACCTCAAATCTTACTTAGAAATTCTACACATTTCGGATTATCTTATAAGGTGGTTTTATGAAACACAACTTATGATTCATGATCAATGATACACAGCCTTTCAGAGATTCTAAACGTTTATTATAGCGTTCACACAGAATAATAGTGAACTCCAGCGTAAGCAACTTTAATCCAGCCAACACGTTAATTAAATATGTCTTTACAACCAATTTTAATATTATAATCACATTAATACCCAGGTTTTCTCGCCTTCTTACCCTGAGGGCTCTGAACAATTGACGAAGTTGAGCAACTACAGAATTGTACTCCATAAGCTTCTAAAACAGTTTGTGTCGTGTATTTTATGGCGACCTGTGAGCCTGGACCAAATATATCCCAGGTAATCGTCCCCAGACGGATTTATATTGAATTCACTTTATACAATATACCCACTGATTGTACAAGCGGCTATTATTTTTTTTAAATTCTTGAAATTCAGTTTGAATTTTATCTAAACTAGTTTCACTGGACTGATACAAGGCAAAATCAAATTTCTCCTGAAAATATTTGCTGTAGTTCTCGATAACAGCTTTAGTGGGTTTTGGAAAATCATACATCCAAAAAGTTAATGTAATAATTTTATACACTTCCTGCATACAGCTATTTCAGATCACGTTAAAATCGCTGAATATCCTACCAACGTATAACTACGCTTCCCTAAGTTGATTCTTACAGGTAAATAAAATAAAAAAAAATAAAAAATCTAGAAGCGCTCGAATTAGATATTAACACATTTTATGTAAACTAATGAGACTTCTATTTACTACTTAGTTTCGCTCTTTAGTTACGAGTGTCCTTAAACAGGAAACAGGATTCTGATGCCTCTTCTGAAGCTGTTAACACTGTTTTATTATAGAGCCCAAGAGGTAATCTGCAAGATATAGAAACAATGCCGACGCACAAGTATTATCTATCATAATAATAATAATAGCTTAAGGGCTTAACACCGAATTGTTGACTTAGCCGGGGGGGTTGGGGTGGGGGAATAAGACAGAGCTAGAACCAATAAGGATCCTAAAAGGGCTCATATTTCAGTTAATCTCTTAGTCTTTAATTATTAATTACATGGTTGACGAAGTGGAATAAGCCCCGCTGCCTTGCATCTCGGCTCGGAGAGAGGTCCTTAATATCAAACGCTCTCAACCGTAAAAAAACTAAACTCCTTTTGTGTGTGTGAGTGTTTGGGGGGGGGGGCGTGGGGGTGCGAGGGATCCGTCTTGGTGTACATAATAGGACAATGCGAAGCTTCAGAGTTTCTGGAGTAGCATTCAAGTTTTGCGAGTTGTGACATTTAAAGAGGATTAAAGGAGGTGAGGTGGGGTGGGGAGAGGGGTCTTTTGTTGAAGTACGGTATGGCCGTGCGTCTCCTTCGTTCGCATGAGAGGATTCAAAGATGCTGGGGTGCAGAGGGTCGAAAGTAGGATAGGGGTGGTGGTGGTGGTGGCGGTGGTAAGCCCTCGCTACTTGTGTGGGTGATTGAATGAATGGTTGGCTGGATAGATAGTTATATACAGAGTTTAGAGTTTCTGTGTGTATCTGTTTAAACAAGGAATACATTATAGGTAGTTTAGATTCAGGATGGAACAAATTGCGTATATCTCACCCCCCCCACTTCCTGAAGCTCATATTTAACAAGAATCAGAACATCAAAGAATCTCAAAACGTGAAGACAAATTATAATTAAAGGACAATTACTTTTCGTAACACTTTACGTTTTAAGGATGGGTATGTCGCATCGTGTAGTCTGGTAGATATTGACCGACGTTTCGGAAAAACTTGCTGTAATCACTTTTTGATGTCTGCCAAAAACAGAGATAGGGTGTC
>NW_019059863.1:214119-240706 GCF_000696155.1 Zootermopsis nevadensis | reverse complement strand
TTTTTTTTATTTAGTGTTCTGTCTGACGACAGGTACGTATGAACAGGATCCTTCCCTCCTTTTCTCGGCCTGGGACCTGTTCATATACGTTCTTGGCAGCTGATCCAGAAGTGGTTTGCCCTTGCCTTCTTCTGTGTGTGAATGGAGTAATTGTTGGGATGCCAGGGAGAAACCGGGGAAGCCCCCGGAGGAAAACTCCGTGTTGCCTAGACCACGGCCTTGCCCAACACAAGTTATAAATTCGGGCACCGCCGGGAATCGAACCCGAGACCCCAGGATTACAAGGCCAGCGTTCTAACCGCTAGACCACCGTGGCGGAAATGCAGATAGGAAAATATTATTAAAAAGGGTCTTAAATGAACAGAGCGTGAAGGTGTGGAATGTATTCACCTTGGTGCAGACAGAGGCGAGAGACGATTCCATTAAAGGCGGAGAATTTCCTGAGGAAATTACCAAGGTGTCTACCCAGGAGTGCTAGTTTGTATTCTTAGAACGATGCAAGAACTCAAGCAATCTATGGAGAGGCATACATATAAAATTTTAACAAGGAACGTTAGTCTGCAAGTTAATGTTTCATATGTAATGTCTGTTTCAAAAATATCCGCTACCTACTGACTGTGTAGAGGTTTCCGCGACGGTGAGTCTAAGGACTCTTCACATCTCGCCCTCCCCAATGGCATAACTAACTTTACTTGCAACTCAGCTAAAGTAGTCAGAGCAAGAACTCATATAATTTAATTCAAAACAGCTGTCATTAATTTTTTGTAACGCAGGACCATTTCAAATATGTTTAATTTTCAAAAGGGAATTTCATATACATAAAAAATAAAACAGATAGACAAAAAAGAAAATTGTTCCCTTTAGTTTGTGTGCGTGCATTGGATAGTGTAAAATCTATCCTTACTTAATTGGTTGTGTTCTTTCTCCTTCCCACACACAATCACTTATAGTGCGTTTCCATTTATTTTGTCATTCTTTCCCCAAGCGGATTCTTTTATTCTTATGTATGTAACTGCAGTCTCATGGCTTCTGTCCTGCGCTGAACCCACATCCTAGCATGGAGAGTGTGCAGGAATGGCAATGAAGGTCCTTCCATCGGAAACTTTGGCACTTAAAAGTACAGGCCTCTACAATATAATTTCTAAAGCATTATTTTGAATGGCTACATTTTAATGCAAATATTCACAAATAAAAACAAGATGGTAGAATTTTAGGTAGTCACGGCGGTGAGTACAAAGTTGGCTGTATTCTGCGTTGTAACGCCGTGTATTTTACCAGAGTTTCAGTGATACCTGCTGCCTCCACCGTCAGTGGGACAAGTAATCGCGATTAATTTTTACCAGTCTACACAGCGCTTCAACCCAGATAATGATACGTCTTCACATCTGAAGATGGAGGCAGTATGGTTATCTACCCACAAGTCCACACGATATTACTATACATTTTTGTAACTACGCTGCAATACTACAATGAATAACAGCCAAACCCTGAGTCATCACCATCATCGTCATTAATGATGTGCTCTGAATCACACTGCAGCTGATACAGAAGGAGCTGTGATATGTTTTAATCTAGGTCGGAGTTAAAGTGGAAACCAATTTAACATTTAACACGGTTTCAAACAGTTGAGAGAGTCCCTTGATACTATTTCCATTACAAAATAAGAAAACATATACAGGCACTTACAAGAACTCAAGCAGACTTAACTTCTGCATCAACTTCCAATCCTTAGAAACTTCCGAGGCCTTGATATTTTTCTACCAACCCCCTCTCCCCCTTCGCTGCGCACTATTTCTCCTTTATTTCCAAACCAACTTCTCCTCTGCTATAAGCACGAGATAAAGTTCGCGTCTTCTCCCCCCCAACCCCTGAGCCTTTTCCCCCTGCTTGTCTGCTTCACACAATTCAGTTAAATTATCTCGTCCTTCTGGGGTGGGTAGAAGACGAAATAAAAACGACGCGAGGAGAGAAAAATAAATCTATAGTCGGAATGCTGGTACGTGGAGATGAATAAAGGCGTGGCAAAGGACTAAAAAAAATACATTAGAAAACGTTTCGAAGACATTTTAATGATTTCGAATTTAAGGACAAATCATCTGAGATAAAGTTTCACGAAAAACTATTTCCAGCTATGAATAAAGAAACTGGCACAGTAATTTCGTTCCAAAATGGGATTTAAAGTAGTAATCTGCAAGGAAATAATGGCGAACTGGAAGTCACTGTCTCCTAATATTCCAGCTCCGCAGTAGAATTCTTCTTGAAAATCTAACAGTCGAGAAATTAACCATATTTTATAGAACCCAAAGTTTCATCACTGTAAACAAATGAACCCATAAGCCTATATCCCGTGCCAAATAAATCTACACACTCGACTGAAATTTTGCACAAGTTTCTGATGTTCCTCTGCACCTTAATCTCTTCATTCCAAGAGCATTTGGTGAGGAGATAATTATAAATTGTTGACTAACCGCGTGAGATATGGTACGGTCTGCTGCGAATAATAATATTGTTAAGAAAGAAATTTTTGGAAGAATGTGAAAGGAAGCAGTAGTGATTTTTTTCAGTGCACTATTACGGCATTTTTATAGAGGAAATGAGAAAGATGATGATGGATCACATTAACTTGTCACTGAATAATTTCTTTAATATAAGTACTTTAAAAAACGAAGCACTATTAAGTTACATAATACCAAAAGCTATTTAGTGGTTCGTTCGTGTTTAATAACGGTTAAGCAACTATTGAATAAGATGATATAATGAGTATGTGCCTGGAATCCGTGATGTTAAAACCTGTTGCTCTGAATACATTATCCTAGCAGTTGAAGAAAAAAGAACTGAGTAAACCCACGACAAACCCAAGTCACGATGTTCCAGACCATCCCGAATATCATTCTGGCTTTGAAACCAAGCTTGACAATAATTGCTACTACGAATCATAAAAGAAACGATGGCTTACGCGCTGTTCAAAAAAATATATACCCACCTCAAGTCGCTTGTGCGTAAAGGACTTAAGCAGCATCAATTACAACTGCGACATTTGATATAAAAAAGGTAAAGCTATCCTGTTACGCCTCATGTCGGCGATCAGGGGAGTGGAGGTTTAGCTCCTACTCATTCTCAACCTCGGTACTAGATGAGGGTGAGTGGTCAACATCACACCCTGTCCGCGCTTTATCCTATTTCTCCTTCTTTATCACGCCGTCTCTTTACAGGAGGTTGGCGACACTTTATGAACAGGATCCTTCCATCCTTTTCTTGGACTGGGACCTGTTCATATACGTTCTTGGCAGATGATCCAGAGGTGGTTTGCCATTGCCTTCTTCTGTGTGTGAATGGAGTAATTGTTGGGATGCCACGGAGAAACCGGGGAAGCCCCCGGAGGAAAACTCCGTGTTGCCTAGACCACGGCCTACTATGGCACAGAAAATATAGTTGTAGTTCTTATTCTTCTTCAGCTTTATGCCCTGTTCTAAGACGTGAGCGTCAACCGGTCGAATACTGGGTTACAAATTGAAATTCCAGGAATTTGTATTCATGGCGATATAAAATACATACATTTAACACAGGAGTTTTTCTGGACGCAAGCTTAACATCGTATGGAGTGTAGGCGTAATTGAATAGCTAGGAAAAGTACAAATGGTGCACAAGCCTCCTCAATTTGCCCCGTCGCCCTTCCAGCCTTGCTCGGAGGAGCTGAGGCTGATACGAGGTAAATGAAGAGTGAAGGAGCTACGAAACAGGAAACAGGAAGCAGGCAAGAGAACTGGAAAGTGGTGTGTGTGTGTGAACGTAAAGGAAATGAGACGAATTTCTTGTAAGGAGAATAGAAAGGAAGATGCTGAAGACGCAGACAGAGACAGGAGTTTGGAGGATTCCATCAGGAGCATTGGATATATTAAAACTAAGTGCAACATCACCCGGAAGCCATTGCAGTATGTCTTGGTGGCTTTATTCATCGCTGTCAGTACTCCACAGAGTAAACATGTAGACACGACCATTTGTGTACAGTGTCTCGACATGTAAGATGGCTTCTAAATGTTTTTCTATATATGAGACTTTATTTATATTCAGAAATTTTTAAAAACCAAAACACTTCGTCACTACAACATCTGAAGCGCATTTCGAGAAAACACCTATTAACTATTTGAAATTGAGGGTCATATAAATAATATTTCAGAATTCAGTCCGTACCGCAAAGAAAACACGTGTAGCCATCACGAAGATCAACTAGTTAAAGCTGTTTAAGGAGATAATCGCTGTTTGCAGTGAGAATCACACGAAACCCATAAATACAAAACGAGGAGTTACTCACTGTTGAAGCAGGTGGGACATTTAGTAACTATTGGGCTTTAAAAGGTTAAAGAATGTTGTTAAAAGCAGGATCAATATTGGTACAAAATACTACACTTACCAGAGTATTCTTCAGATAAAATAAAACCTAATACATTTTTCTTAAGTCACGAACTACACATAGAATAATAACAAAATATCATGTAATTATTTGAAACACTCCGTACACCTTTCACTGTATGACACGATTCCTTCATATCTTAAAAAAAACTCCACATAATAAACACATTTTAAGTCATATTCGTGAGGTATAAACACGAAAGAAGTTGAGAATTCAATAAACCAAACTTTCTGTATGATTTTACATTTTATTCTTTGTGTATTATAAAGCTAACGCCCTTCCAATATCTTCATTTCTAACGTCCTTTCACCTACTCTATCATTACACGTTCAGCGATTATGAAACATTAACTTCAGAATTACTACGCAGAACAAATTCCACAATTTTTAGCTTGTTCAAGACTCATCTTTGGTATGTTCAAATTTTACTTTCAAATATATTATTTTGTTTCTATCTTATTTATTCATATTCAGGAAGATTCGTTTGTTCTTTAAATTATTCGCATTACAGGCCGATGTAAGAACATCAACAAAAACATTCACCAACAAAAAAGTTTACTTAAACACGACGCAACTTCAAATATATAAAAATGGAATCTGGAAGTGAACATCACTATTAACTGATAAACAACTATAAAAAAGTTGCATATAAGAAATTATGATTAAGTTTTAAGTTTATATAATTTTAATTAATTTTTATACACCTGAAGATGGTTCATTTAAGAACCGAAACATGTCGTAAGAAAAAGATGTTCTAAATGTAAATCGAATGTTTCGATAGGAACATCACATGATATTTTAATTATCTTAATTTTAATTTTAAATTGTGATTAGACGGACAAGAATAATTAATTAATATATTTTCACAATATGACGCAACTATACCATCTTGTTCAAGACGTTGAGAAGTAAACTAGAATTTTTACGTTTGAATTTCCTTAGTCTGCACCCTCATTTTTTTTATATAAAATATGTATTTCGTGTTAATAAAACCCTTATTGGCTAGGCATTAGGTTCTCACGGTAAATAGTACGTAGGTGACTGTCTTCTGGGATGTTGCGTGAGCTACTATGAAACGTCGGAAAATATCTATCAGACAACATGGGCCAAGAATCCACAAGACAGCCACTTTCATACCCGCCGATGTGAGAACCTGAAATATCACTTAAAGCATCCGGACGGACTCGAGAGGCTTACACACCCTCCTATTCAATGGCCACCGTGATCTCATTCCGGGTTGGGGGGAGGTAGAGCTTCTAGGGCGTAAAGCTGACCAGTAACCTCCATTTACTGACGATATCAGGGCTGTGGTACAGCTATTATTACATTAACTGCCCCCATACGTCTTCACGATGTGGTGCTTAATAAAGAACACAGACAGCTTTACCTTGCACATAAAAATATATACAGAGATAATGATACTAAATATAAATACGATCCCGAGATAAAGCAATTCGTATGACTCATATTATTATTATTTCGTACATACGCTGTTGTACTTGAGTACTGTTACAACAGCTCGCCAAATTAGT
Source organism: Zootermopsis nevadensis (assembly GCF_000696155.1). Next base: position 234,764 of record NW_019059863.1, on the reverse strand, counting down.
GTGTAGCATGATTTGAAATGCAGAAGAGTTCAAGAGTTACGACGAATTTAGATAAGCTTACGTAAATCAGGCCCACACAGAAAAAGTAAGTCTGAACAAAAGTCTGTAGATCTGAGTAATTTATGACTATGGATGCCTGCAGATACGCGTTCGTAATTTCTGTACAGACTCTCTGTAGCAGACGCGGCTGAAGAAAACAGACAGGACTTTGAGCCGAGACAATTATCTTTGTTTCTGATGGAACATTCTGTCGAATATCAAGCAGCAATGTTTAGCTTAGATGTGTTTATTGTTTTTAGCTTCAAAAACGCGTGATTTACCCACGAAAATAACTTACAGCATTTCATTCGTTAAAAACATAAGTACGATAGAGCAGGGAATTTATAAATGAATCTGTAACCAGTTCCTACAATAAAGAGATAACAGAAGTGTACAATCAAAAAACATTCCAGCAAGCTTAATTTTCCAAAACCTGTACGAATAATAAACACATTAGTGAGGTCAAACTGTATGGAAGGTACTTCTTAATTTCGGCGCTAGTTGGATACGGATAGCAGACACCCGCCAAGTAATGACGCGTACAATACTCTGTCTGGATTCTACTCAGCCATAGTGATGGGATTTTAATACTGATCGGGTCGCGCAAAATAATAAGCCTCAGCAAATAAGGATCATAACAAGAAAATGGAAAATGGATCAGAACAGTACATGACGCAATTAAGATATAAATTACCTAAGTATTATTCTTCGGTATTCTGTCGATCGTAGAGGAACAAAGCGTAAAGCAACTCTTCTAAGAGGGAAGCTGTTTTTATTTACATGTACGGAGTCGTACAAGCTAAAACACACAGCGGCCGCTGGTAGTATTTCAGTTTAAAAGGCGTGTATACTGCACGGTACTTACAGAGGGAGTGAAATTTCTAGCAAATTACAGTATCTGCGAGTGTTTCTGCCGCGATGCTGAATCTAGGCCATAAAGCAAGGCGTTGGAGCCCGTTAACTCGAGAGCATTAAGTGTAAGAGGGTAGAGGATAAAGAGACGTTGCTAGCTGGCAAACCAGGGGAAGGAAAGGGTTCATTTTCTTGGTCATAAAAGATTGCTCAGGCGGTGGTAGTTCAGCTGACTCGGGTTATAAGCGCCTCTCATGTATGTAGTGGGTGTGCTTCCAGCTCCTCGGTGGTAATAATAAGTTCCCATTTGAAGGGTAGAGGTGGTACCAGACACGAAACTTACTTCTCTCTTATCTCTCTGTTATAGTGCGGGTAGTGTATTCCAGCCACTCTAAACACAAGATTCCAAACCAGTAGTGTACTAAGAGGGCTATCTTCTGGGTTGTTTCGGAGGTCCTTACTGCCTTCATCATCAGGACTCATCGAAATGATGATAGAGGCAGCAAGGACCTCTGAAACAACCCAAAAGACAAGTCATCTTCTTAATCACCGCCGTTAGTAACTCAAATCTTATCCAGTAGTGTTCTATATAGTTATCTTGAGACTTGCCTTCCTAGTTGACACTGTCTGTCCGCCATCGTCTAGGTCGCCCGAGCAGACGTTCGATTGACTTCAGAACACAGTCGGTAGAGTTTTGAGTCAGATTCTCATATCGGTGAGTAAGGACACAGCTTTCATCTGGAATGTTGCGATGAGTAGTCTGGCGAAGTTCACCGACAATGCCCCCATCATCAGGGCCTGATGATGGAGAGAGTAATCACCTCTAGAGCGTCGGTAAACTACCAGACTACACGATGTAACACCCCAGAAGACAGTCATTTTAACTGTGCTATTTGCTGAAACTAACAAGTTTTTTCACGTATGGACACTTGTGTAGCAACAAATGCGACAAGTTTACTGCAGTGTGGTTTCGAAACGTGACATGTTGGGAGCTCCCTAGCTGTAGAATGCAGATATAGACTTGGTAAGTGATGTGGTACTACAGAGGAGAGGTTTGTTGAAAAGGGATATCTTTAATTTTCCTTTATGCTGTGGACAAGATATGGAGGGATGCAAACCGACAAGATCTTCGCAACATCATGAAGACATGCCAGAAGAGTGGGTTACGACTTCGCGAAGTTACAACGAAACAGCTCTAGGATATACGCTATAACTCTGTGGTTTTAAGAGTTATATCGCAGTGTGAGAACCTTTTAATGAAACCACCCTTCGCCTTTAGACCATTGCCCGCCCTATTCAACAACCAGCAGCCGTTTGTACAGCACTTCACACTGCTCTCGTAAATCCCCTTATATAACTTCTGTGCTGACTATTTCTGCTGCTATTACACGTTTAGAAAATATGATCCATTTTCGAAAACTTCAATGCAATACCTTTTTCGAATGAGTTAATATTTTGACAATGAACGGAGCAGAGCACTATTAGCAGATCACGTTTCTAGTGCATTTATTTAAACATCCGTAAGCCAGATTAATGCAGCTCACATCCTATTTCTCTAAGGTTTACGTTAATATTACACTCCTATTTCTCCTAATTCTTCAAAATAATTTTCTCCCTTAAGTTATTAACTAAATTTCTTTATGCATTTTCCATGACAGCTACGATACCCACCAGTTTCACTTCAGATAATACACAGATATGTAAGATACTTTTCATCCGAAACACTCTGTACAGCGTGATGCTCTCGAAAAGACTATTTATTAGTGATCCTACTGCACAAAATATGCAAACACATCTCAGTGTGTACAAAGAAGGTGAAGCATATAATATATAATACAGAAGTCTTAGGTGCTGGATATTGTGTGAGGTCTGCATTGCAGCTGTTAAACTATTCGCCAATTTCATCTCACATTAAGCTGATTCTCAGATATTTCGTATTCATTTCCTAAGGACCCTTCCGCTCCTGTGACTTGTGTCATGGGCCATGCAAGCCAAAGTTTCTGTGCAGTTTAATGAGAGACATAACTAACTTTGCTCATTTCATACGCCATATGTGGAAATGTGAAAATACATAAATGTTGCAAATGCTGCTTGGCACAACAGCATGTTCTAACATAAGTTTTTTACGTAGTGTAACGTTTCTGTATTATTCCTTCAAAGCCCAGTGTTAACTGCTTCAAGAACATTTTGTATTTATGGGTTTCGTATGATGGTCGCAAGAAACTGACGTTTCGACAACCGCTCCGGTACTTATCACCAGGGATCTGATGAGATCTCTGACGCGGCATACTGCCCGGGAAGACTTCATTGAATATCAGAATGGATGCGTAGGACTCAGTGATCCCACATGAGAAACGTTAAATATTATATTCCATATTTTGGCACATATTCGTGTTTGGGAGGCCAAATATGGAGCCGGAGATCTGCTATCTTGACTGATGTGTTCCGTGGTTGTTCGTAGTCTCTCCAGGCACTCTCCTGAACAGTATATTATGTAGTCTCATTTATTGGCATTACCGTCAAATGAAGCATAAATAAAGAAAAGGTGTCGTGTGCCACATACGGCCATTACATCGTACGCGAACCATCATTACAACTTTCTATTAATCAGAATATGGCTGACTTTTGTGTGTAGCGCTGTGTATGTGTGGTCTGGTGAAAATTTGCCGACGTTTCAGAGGCAGCAAGTACTTCTACAAGACTACAAGGCGCTACAATCCAGAAGACATCCATATACAAACTAGCCGCCATGAGAACTCCAAGTCCTGTCAATTAAAGAGTAATTTTACCGATATTTAATTAACGTTACCTGCATATAGCACTCACAAAATAGATCAACTTGCATAAATATAGTATATTACATTCATATATAAAATGTCGATTACTCGGAACTTCATTTCCATCAAACGATTTAATTTTTGGATAAAACTTAGGGACATAGTTTTTGTACAATTAAAACTAAATTGACTCTTGTAAGTACGAATGCTTTTCCGCTAATGTTAATGGAAGCTTTTTGGGCTCCGGGTGGAAATGAAACAACCTCCTAAAAAGGATTAGCTGCTCTCTGGTCTTTGGTTTCATTAAATCCTTTTTACTACAGATGACCGAACTTATCATGTTTAACCTTTTAAAGCCCAATGTTAACCATATGTCTCACCTGTTTCAAACATCAGTAACTCTTCATTTTTAATTTATGGTTTCGTATAATTATCGCTGTAAACAGCGATAATTTCCTTACGTAATGTAATGGCGAAGTTCTGTGTTTCCTTTCCTGTACGGACTCAATTTTTAAACGATAAGATGTTCTTCCCCCTCACAAATAAGTCCCTCTCACATGTTTCACTTTGCTTTTGCAACATACTAAATCCATCTTTCTTGGAATTTAAGAAGTTAAATCTGACGATTTCTAATTCATGGATACCAACGTTTCGGAGAAACACACTGCTTCCATTTTCAGGGTTAAAGTCACTTCAAACGTTTGTTCCTCCAAAATATTGGTATCTATCCACAAAACAGCCTTACAACCCAGAAGATTAACGCACTTCTTTCCTACATCGACGTTTTCGGAGACAAAGTCCCGGAAGTGCTACATGGAAGGCAAGGAACCTGATAACGTTTTATGTGTGTGGTGAATTAAACTTATGCTAAGTGTTTATTGACATCAGCGTCTACCGGGCCGCGCTATTGCACGCTCAAATGAATCAGACACGCTCTGGTGGGCCACACGGCATGTCGCCATAACGTGTGCGAGCATGACGTAGCACGATTTTGAACCCGGTTTGGGACAAAGTCAGAGGTGCGATCCAATAACATGGGCTACCACCTGACTGACCCTCAGAGGAACAGATTTCTTTCTGTCGTAAATCAATGCTACACACGCGTGAAACTACGTCTACTCCAGACTACGCTTGTTACATTTGTTGTGTCGTGCTGTTATTAAGGCCTCCTTCACTCTATCACACACCCACACCAACCATCCCAACACACCTAATTGTGGTATGAGTACAGCTAATTACTTTGTTACCATGTATGAAACACCCCACCATCCCCCTCTCACACCCCTTGTAACTCACCCCCTCGCACATACATCCGTGCTTTATGTAGCATGGTTATATCAATGCTTGTTCTGGATTATGAGCACCCCCTCCCCTGCCTCTGCCCTGACCCCCTGTCCCAGCCAACAGCAGACCGTACCCTGCTGGGTCCACGAGAACTGACCAACATGGTTAACAACTCTCCCCCCACCCCTAACTCCCCGCCAATCCTCTCGGACATCGTGTTAATTGCTTGTTTACCTCATCTCCAACCACCTCCCTGCCCACACTATCCAACTGCTCTCGAACACCGCGCACAGAAGGGCTTTTCGCCACAATGAAACGCAACACGAATTCAACCAGCACAGAGACTATTATAATTATCTGATGCATACGAAAATCCGTATCGGTATCATCAGACATTTTTACACAAACTTGGTAGGAAAGAAGGCAAATATGAAAAAAAAAGTGTTCATCATGTGGACTAACGCGGTACTTTCAGGCGTGAGATGCAGCCACTACGCAATGAACAGCGTGTTAACATGTTAACACGCACTTTCAGATAAAGAGCACGGTTCAGGGCGTCATTTACCTCTGTCCGTAAAAATAACTATTTACGATGCTACAGATCTCCCGCATCCTTGAATAGAAAATACCACACACAAACATTAGGCGCCGTGTAGTTGAAGAGGTACTTGCTGCATCCCTCATCACCTTCGTGAGTATCTCCGAAACGTCGGCAAACGTCTACCAGACTTGACGGGGCTACTATCCAGAAGGCAGCCATCTTCATTCTCGCCGCCGTGAGTACCCTAAATACTATTTCTCATTATGTTTCTTATTTCATGTGCGGGAGAAATACGGAATGTTGCCCACAAATAACTTGAGAAAGAATTACCACTCGGAAGACCTAAGAATAGACGGATGGAGGATAAAATTGTGTAAGCATTTTGGTGTGTATCACGTAAAACCCTTTACTAGTTAAAAAAGAAAAAAAGTACAATTCGGTTGCTTCGATCCATAGTTAGATGGGAGTTCCCTCTCTTTTGTGTGATCCCAGACTATTGCTGTCTCATTGGAGCACCCGATGTTCGTGAACACAGAAAAGTGAGACCAGAGCAGCTTATCAATTTTATAAAATAATAAAAATATGTTGTTTTAACATGTTAAATCTGCATACATAACATTTACAACCTTCATAATTTTTATTTTTACCCATTGTTTTAAGGTGATAAACGATTGGCGAATAAGAAAATATAGCATTGTAATTAATATCACCAACATTATAATAAACTTTGTCTCTTAGAATCTCAAGTTCTGGCAATATAGGCCTAAATGATCGTGATGTCGATTTTGTGATTGAAATGACACGCATGTAAATTTGAAATGGGTTTTACGAAAAAGGGGTGTGAAGGAGTAGACTGGATTAATCTGGCTTAGCATGCGGACCAGTGGGTTACTCTTGCGAACACGGTAATGAACTTCCGTGTTCCACGACAGGCAGGGAATTTGATTACATAGCTGAGTGTCTGTTAACTTCTCAAGGAGTTAGTTACTCCCCCGCGTTCTTGTAGGAAGTTGGTAGTAGCGAAGAAGAACTGTTAATAAATTCATTACCTAACTTTGCTTAACACATTCAGACGTATTTTATTTTCTGCTGTGTTTTGAACATACTACAGTAAAAGTGTATTTTCCAACATTACATCAGGAACCATCATTGCTGAATACCTGATCTTACGCAATATATGCAATTGTTAGGTGACGTTAGTGTAAAATTATCAAACATAAACTAAATGTAGAGTAATATCACTTATGGGATAATATATGCTTCTACAAGCGATATCGTGCTATAAACTATACTGTACTACACGTAGTTGGGTCCCGCTTTCAGATTCACGACTGATACTAGTGTCTGATGTCGGCAGCTGTCGCGAATACTAAACACAATTTTATCCTTGAAGAATAACTTCAAACATTTAACAGAACAAAAAGTTTTGTGTCTGCAAAAAAAGTAAGATGTTTACACAATCCAGGAAACTGCAATTCGATTCTCTTTCAGGTCACAAAACCTACTGGAATACGTCTCATAGTCAGCTGTTATCGAGGGATACATAAGTAATCGTTCGAACCCTGACTAAACCACCTAACTAGTTCATTTCTTGTTAAGTTTTAGTACTCCCCTGAAATTTTTTGACTGTACCCAGAAATAACTTCCAAATTTGACTTTTAACTCTTTCTTTAGAGTTTAAGACTGCAAAGAAAGAATTTTATTAAGATAAAATCACATATTTCTGCTAACATTTTGTATGACGATATGAGTTCGTCATGAGGTTATGCAGTCCCAGGCAACCACCTGCAACAAACACACAGATCATTCGGCCACAATCCAGAGCGGCACGCACGTTTGAAATAACAATACCCTGTGTATTCAGAAACATATGTGCCCAAATACGCATTTGATCGAGCATTTGACTCTACCCGGACGGGACACTGTGAACTGCGTGTACTCGATGCATCCAGTGCCATCTGTAACGAATACAGTGTAATCGAGCGTGGTATGGATGAAGGGGGGGGGGCACTGGAATTGGAAACAAGAGAATGCATATACAGCGTACAGAGTGGGCACAGCCAATGCCATCTGTAACGAATACACAAGGTAATGGAGCGTGGCTGTTACGGGGGCAGTGGAAACTAATGTTGCCGCTGCTGTATTGCTCATTGCGTGGTAATGAGTGAACAATTCTGCGGACGTTCTGCGGGACACCGCATTCCATTCAATTCATTAAGGGAGTTCGGAGTGGCAAACATGGGGATACATAATGCAATGTTGAGCGTTCGCTTGTGAGTAAAGGGTGTTTGCAACTATGCCTCCACTTTGTTGCAACTCTTAAGAGGACTATGACGCTCTTACAGGGTCTGGAGCCGTGCAGACTCGTCGGAAGGTGACGTTTTGGAGAAATATATTGCCTCCATCTTCAGGGCCGAAGGTGGTTGATATCTACCTGAGGTGTCACAACCCAAAAGAAGAACACTGTCATCTTCATCGCCATGAGAGACTCGAGTTTTACATGTACCTACGTGTTACATATTAATATCGGCTGGTGTTCCTGGGTGTCCCCAAACTAATGAAGGTGTCGTTCTTCGAAACATGTCACGACCTCTTCCTAAATTTCAACCAACCGACCAATCATGATCAACTTCCCCCACCTTATTCGAGACCAGAAACCCTGCAGTTGAATTTGGGGGAAATAAATGCATACAGTATTTTGGTTGGAAGGCCTGAAGGGAAGGGACCAGGGGTAATATCTAAACTTAGATGGGACGATAACATTAAAATGGATCTTATGAAGATAGTTGATGGTAAGTGTTACTTGCTAGGGATAATATTAGCTTCTCAAGTAGGTCACTGTTCCATGTAGTTAGACGCTGTAGTTGAAAGTACGTTGTTAAATAAACAACGACACTAATTAGAACCGGAAATGTCTGAAAGCCGTTCAGGTGCGGTACCGCCAACAGGTCGACATACGCCACTACAATAACGTCAGGCAACGGGAGTCTACTAAGTCAGGATAGTCGAAGCACTTCGCCTCCGTCCATGTACAAATTGACGGGATCAATAATTTACTATAAAATCTTATGTATTTTTAATGTGATTAAATTCTGTACGAACCTAAACTGTCTTGTGAAACTCAGTACCAGTAAATTGTAGGCTTCGAGTCTGTAGAATCGTGGTATTTCGCAATCCTAACTTTATAACAACTAAAGATGCCATAGAAACTGCAGCTATGTCGACTCCGTTAAAATATTCCAGCCTTGTAATCACGCCAGGCTTGTACTTACTGTAAAACTTTCTTTTCAAAAGGGAATTTCAATTCTACAAAATATAAAATTGTTGAAGTCACTAACTCGTTCTTGGGCAGAAGAAGGAGATAAATAGCAAGCCTACTGAAAATTGTTTTTAAACCATAAAGTTTTTATTCTTCTTGTATATGCTTTCCAAGCACTTTTAATTTTTAATCGTTAACAAGTCACGTAGTATCGATGCAAGATTAGATCTCTGGAATAATCCACAGTGTCTGGAAACTACGAGGAGTATTGAACGGACAGACGAAGAAAGAGAAAATTACGTAATGATGAGATTACCAGCTCTCGAAAATACGGAAAATCGTAACTCCTTGGTTATACACTGAATTAAGTAACTTCTGTTTAAAACAGACAACAATAAATATTGTCCTTTTTATTTGTCGCTGTTAAATTACTGTTACATATCACAGAAGAACTCAACGCCTCGTTCAGTTATAGTAACAAAGGCAATAGAACATTAAAGTAATTAAACGCGTCGCCAGAGGGAAGTCACACAAATGACTGTATTTTTAATGAGAATCGAATTCGAAGACAGCAAACAAGCCCGCTGAAGCTTACATCTTTTAACGGGTTTGACAAGTACGATAGATTTCCCAACTACCAGTCTTCGGAAGCGTCCACTGGCAAAGTTAATTATTATTTAAAGCCTCTCTTGCCACTAAACATGAAATATTCATGTTGAAAATAGACTGTAATTCGTAACTGTAACAGGCTTTCCAATGACAGAATGCTAACTAAACAAGCACACGGTTAGAGTGTTTCAAGCGACTCCCTGGACGGAAGTCCTTGAGGAGCCAGGCGCAACTCAAAAAAGTCATTAAATATCAGGTTGAGGATGCAAAGTAACAGATTGGAGCGTTTATGTGTTTTTATTTTAAGGCACAGTAGTTTTCAGGTGTACTGCATATGATACATAAGACAGAAAGACAATATATAACACGTAAAAGTTTTATTCCACTGTAACTAGGGCATAACGTTTACTGCTAGTTAAATTATTCAGGACAGAAATTAAAATATGTATGTTATTCTTTTAACAATTTGGTACTGACAGAATAATATACATTTTAAAGCAGATCAATATGAGACCTAATACGAATCTCAGACCTTGTTCACTGATGAATAATTTATAAAAAAGGAAATACAGTAACTAACAGTGTACTCTATGTTTTCCTAAGCGAGAACATTTCACCAATTTAAAACAGCCATTAGTAAGTGGCAACTTTAAATATACAGTTCTCGTCAGTAACGGACTTTCAAAAAAAGACGTATATTATGTATTATTACATTATCGGAAAAATACAGCTGTATCTAATTCGTGTACAGACCTGTAGAAAATAAGTTCGCACGAATATTTGTTATCAAAGCATGTTGAAGAAATGAATATCTAACACAAATCTGATCGTTTGACCTAGTTTACGTTTTAAATTGCTCATTCTGGTTATCACACTTAACTTGTCAGCTGTAAATCTGTAAAGTACAGGTATCATTTGGAAGACTGTTAAAATATAGAATTGCCCAAACAGATGTACACACACAACCATTACCTATGTCAGCATACCTTTTGGGACACCTGCATATACGGTTAATGTCATGAAAACGATATTTAATTAATTAATCTTGTCCGTCTAATCACAATTTAAAATTTAAAATTAAGATAATTAAAATACCATGTGATGCTCCTTATCGAAACATTCGATTTACATTTGGAACATCACTTTCTCACCACATGTTTCGGTTCTTAGATGAACCATCTTCAGGTGTGTAAAAATTACAATTATATAAACTTAAAACTTAATCATAATTGTGATTAGACGGACAAGATTAATTAATTAAATATATATTTTCACAATATGACGCAACTCTATCATCTCATGAAAACGATGTTGATCGTCTTAAAACACCGGTCCATGAGAACATTTAGCCAAATTACTCACAGAACCAAATCATGTAAATGAAGTATGTAAATAGTATTCAAAGAAAGTCTGTGGATAAACGTCATTTTCGCGAAAGTACTTTTTGAGTTTAGTTAACAGCGCGCTGAATATCACATATAGACCTATATAATGCAATGATTTTTGAAATGAAGAATGCGCCGGTTAAACAAAATTCTGAGCTAAATGATGCCCCAAATAGTTACTGGTATTTATGTATCAATGCATTAAAATATATGAGTTTATAAAGTTCCATGCATTCTTCACCTCGATACGAGATAAATCTGAGTATAATAGATTGACGCTTCGACCGCCTTACATCCGTGGCCCCGCGATATCTTTTGGTCAGGGGGATTGGGTGGGACCCAGAGCCGGTCTGGACGTCGTGGCAAAGACAAAAAACGCCTATCCTTTACAGGGAACGAATTCCGATAACATATTAAAACTAAGTGGCGCACGTTTCTGTGCTAGTCAAAAGTCCTGTTTGAATATGATCATATAAAGGTTATTGTTACGTAAAATGACACTGTCGATTTGGGTATTCTCTGTAACAAGTTTCACTGTGTTCAACAGTTGAATTTCCCCAGACGTAAGCTGAATTAAAGAACGCGACCAGCTGAATATGCAATACTGTTAACGTACAGTAATGAGAAAACATGGGAAAAAGTTTACGCAGATAATATGAAAATTCCATGGAGAGAAACAGAATTGACATTTCAAAATTGAACGTATCGGCAAATAAGGTTTTATGTGATTTTTATCACCGTAAACAAAATTGGAAAACAGAAAAACGAAACGTATATAAAAAAAGAAGTATGATGGAGCCCGTTTCATTTCCATTTCCTGCCCGTGGGGGTGGGGGGGAGGTGGGGGGTCAACAGAGCGCCCGGGGCGGGAAATGTTGTTACACTACATCGCACGCATCAATTCCATTACAATCGTCATCATCGTCATCATCAGCAACAGCAGCAGCATGATCATCACTATCATCGTCATGGCAGGCCATGAATGGTAATGAGTGACAGGAATTGTTCACTGGGACATGTGCGTGAGTGATGGATTTTTCCGCGTCATAGAATGTAAAATATTGTAGAATTCTCGTTTACTTTTTCCTCCCCTCCCGCAGTGTGCACTTCACTCTTCTCATTTTCATTTCAAACTGTATGTGCGCTTGTTTCCATCAGCCAGAACAGCAGCCTTCCAGTGGCGTGCTATGTGGAGGTGCAAAACTCCGGTGTTTTCGTCCACTAACAAGAACCAATGGTGTGGACAGGGGACCTTCATAAATAAACAAATTCCGGAAAAGCAATCGACAGATTCTGAAACAATGGACCCAGTCATTTGCTCAGAGGGTCTAATATCAATAAAAGATTATAAGCAAAAAAATATTCTTATTCTTATTCCATGACAGATTTAGTCAACTCGTCCTTTCATCTCCATTTAGGACGAGCTATTTTTAGTTTTTCTTTAGAGGTGTAAAAACACGTTCGTGTCAGATTTCAGGTTCTCACAGCGGTGAACATGAAGATAATAGTCTTCTGGGATGCGCCGTGTAGTTTAACAGAAATTGGCCGACGTTTCGGAGGGACTTTATACTTCCATCATCAGGGCGAAAACTAGACAATCTTCAATAGTGGATATATTTTATTTTTATTCTGGTAAAATAAATCCTGGTTTACTACAGGATGTCTTTAACAGGGATGAATAGTAACTTACTCTTTCACGCTATTTGACAAATTATTAATGCTGTCAGCTACCGCGACAGGCGACAAACTATACACGAGAGCATTTTAAACATTATTTTGTTAACTAATTCTGTTGCAATTTTAATCACAAGTCTTGAAAAACGCTGCTGATTTGTAAGAGGGGCTGAATATCTAGCAGCCTACTTTCTGAACGAAAACTAAGAATCATAATTAACTACAATTACGTCCATATAGTTTAAAGTTTATAATTACCTTCTGGAGTCTTTGAGGACATCTAAAGTCATTACAAACTTTTTAATGTATGACGGATTCTATCCCGAATGTTTTAATGATACCTTTCTTTATCGTCAAAAACGTTTACAAAAGATGACAATTGATGTTTTGACTATGAATTAATATAAATTAATGACTACCGATATAGCAGTAGGGACATGTTTTTGGACTAATATCTAAATACTTTATTTTTTTTAGAAGAAATTACAAATTTAAATAGAAGAAGTACAGTAGGGAAACCCCAAAAGTTACTTCTAATGATGAGGCTGTAAATTTATTTCCTCGGAATCAATTATGTCAATTTTTCTATAAAAACTAATTTATTATAATTCTGACTGAAATTAGCTTTTGGATTTGATAGCTACATCTACAACACCATAAGATCAACTCAAACCCAGGACAGAAAATCGGTAAGGTATTTCAAATACAAATTGATAGAATGGTTTTACGACTGCAATTATGGAATTCATTATGGTTTAGCTACTGAGCATGCGCAGTACGTGAAAGCGCTTGCATGTTTCATTGCGCACAATGTTATCCCCTGACGCCTGAGATAGCAATAATACTCAATTACACGTCGGAGGGACGGAAGTGGAGTTGAAGTACGGACGGATGGAAGAATGGTTGAGTCGACACAGGAATGATGATGTGGTGGTCGTGGGACCTGGGGAAGGGGGGACAGTCACGGCTATTTCAAAGTGAAATAAGGGTAAAAAAAACCTAATTAAACGGACTTTTCGAACATTCAAAATTTAGACATGATTCAGAATACGTGTGCTGGAGTACCACTAACGGATTCAGCAGATATATAGTTCAATTTAGATTGGAGAAAATATAATCCAGGCAGTTTCCCGCTTTGTCCAGCTTCCCGGTTCACTTACCGGTCATTTTCATTAAGAAGGAATACAAAGGCTGGTTCGATTAACGATCAAACTGACAAGCGGGTCAGTATTAATAGGAGCCCGTTGGTAGTAACGATGTTCATCTTGTTATCCATCCCTTTGACGCTTTCTGAAACAATTACTGGTTAGCAAAACAGCGTGAACATACTAGCATCGATTAACGAGGTTGGCATACCTGTATAATCTGTAATACTTGAATTTAAATCTTCGTAATACGCGTAGCTCATATTAGTTTTATCACGTTGACGACTTTTCTGCTCTAACTAAATTTCGTCTTTAAAAATACTAAACCTTCGAAATCATCTTTTTGAAGAATGTATGTTTCTTCGTCTTCACGCATTAAATAAAAAAAAAACCAGTTGTACTAGAGAATAAAGATGACCGTATTCTGGGATGATGTCCAGTGTAAGCTGGAAGAAATTTACCGACGTTTCAGAGGTAATTACGGCCCCCATCTTCATAGCCGTTATGACTGACGAAAATGATTTTAATTCTATAAATGTTCAATGCTTAGTAATAAATACATGAAAATCTATATATGGCACGTATAACGTTTCCACCCGTCATTGATATTAAGAGTGTTAATCCACTATATTTTCATGAGTCGACCCTTCGTTGAAATAAATGTCCTGATAACTTATTTATATATATATGTATTCGAACTCACTGGCTGAAATAAAGGAATTTATCTGATCTGATTGTCATGTCCATATATTGAATTAGTCGGTGTGGATTTTCAGTTACCCACACCACATATTTTAAAATATGTATGTAAAATCAACATTGTTAAAAAGGATTTCCTCCCCCTTCTAAATAGCTGGAAACAAATGCCGGGTTCGTTTCTGAATTTACAATCGGAGTCGAAATATTTGTATTACCACGTCTATTGTTCTATTCGAATCAAAAATATTTTGACCGCTTAACAATCCATCGCATTCTGTTCTGTTGTGTCTCCTTCAAAATTCTTACTGATTGTAACATCAGTGGACTAAAATTTGCTGAAATTTTCTTATACAAAAATGTTTAATTACGTGACAACGGTTACACTGGATGGTCACTTCCTGTGGGATTAGTGGTCACCAAAACTAAGTTTGGTTGAGAATTCGTCAGCTTATCGCATACTGATTTACAGCGAACATCCTTTCGTACTAGCTCCACGGAGCATAGTTCTTGAAACGCTAACAGTCGCTTAGTTATTCAAGATATTTCCTGTTTTTTTTATAACACATGAAAGTCCACCCCTTACACCTTATTTTATTGAACTTTTTTTAATATTATACTCGCATCCGTGTCTAGGGTTTTAAAACTATCCGTTCCTTTAAGAGTTCCGGACTAAAAATGTGAGTGAATTTTTCATCTCTCGCATTTATATTACATGAACCGCCCACGTCATCGTACATTTGACCAACATAACAGACTTAATAGGCATTTGGCAAATGTATCGTTGAAAATTACAAAGTTCCTCGGAAAGAAATATTATCCAGACTCTTGTTTACTCCCAAAATCTTAACAATTCATGCTCAACAGTCTTGGTACTTGATTAGGTATACTGTTCTTAAATTGCATAGCGACAGAATATTGATGATGACGGCAATAAATTTTAATACATATCTCATAAAGAAGTATGTTTATGAAACATGAAGACATTTATTAACGTAGTATTTTATGAAGAGGTAGCATGACATAAAATTCAAATGCGAATACATAAATACTATTAACGGTATCTCAAAAAACGTTTCATAGTAATGCTATAGAAATTAAGCATAACCTCAAATATCCTTTTTATATTTTCTTTCTTCTCATTCACTCACAAAAGTCTTCATAAATACTTCGAAGTGCAAAGTGTCAAACGTTTGGAGAAAATATGACACATTTCGTGAGACCGCCATATTGGGTTTGCACAATACATAGCGTGGGCCCAAAGTACATTAACATCGTTCGTATTTATTCTTAATGCAGCTACAGAACGTTCCATCATCGATCAATTAACTATCAGTTTAGGAAACATTTTAGATTCTCACGACGGAAGAGACGTCGTTGGCGGTTTTCTGGATTGGGACGCCAAGTGATTTAACGACGTTTCGGAGAGACATACTGCCTCCATCGTCAGGGCGAATTTAATTTCTGACAGTCATCATGCACTGGACATTATAGTCGTCATGTGGATTATTGCTGAATATCACTTGCAGTTGATTTGGATTTGTTCATATCGGCAAACATGTCACCATACATGTAGCGTAAAATGAGGTTACGCCACTGCCTGAAGAGACAGTCGGAACAAACTAATCATCATTATGCATGTGTTTAATCCCCCAATAAGTTGATCAGTTGAGTTAGCATCCAACACAAAACAGTGCACAGCTTTGTAACTATAACAACAGAGATGTGGGATGAGATGCAGCCTATAGAAGCGAAGGGCTGTAGTTGGTAAGGGGATGTGGGGGTACGAGTGGGACAGAGAGAGAAAAAATCAAAAACATAACATACAAAAATTTGCAATGCCAACTAACAAATCATGACGCTTAAATGAATATACCCTCGGACTATCTGGTTCGTAACACATTCCATATCCTACTCACCCCACCTAAAACCCCAGATTTCAACCCTCCTGCATAAACACACACACACACACACACACACACACGTGTCGACTCTCACGCGATTTGAATTTTGTGTTACTGCAACTATTGAAGCGAGAGGAAATACGTTTTCATGTAGGCCCGAAACATTAATAAACTATTTGACTGTAAAGAGATGCAAGAGACCCACATTCTAACCACATATGTGTGGTGGTAAAACAAAGGAATATACGGCCCTAGAGAGCACCTAATCAATATAATGGCTGGGCGTTGGCTTTTTAAACTTTTCCCGTTCAGATTATTACACTGCGTTTCCTTGATTCATCGTAAAACAGTGAATTTTAATTGTATTCTGAAATCGTGTGTTATGTAACTAACAGATCTATATTTAATACAGGCTAGATTCTGTCATTAAATATATATTCTATTTTATTTGTTCATTATATAGTGACAAATATTCCCAAATCAGTGTTACGCAAATTGAAATCTAGCATGCATGGTTGAGTTGGAAAGTGTAATGTGAAGGTTCGTATCTAAAAATGCTAGTACGCTGATATAACGTATGTAAAATAAGTAAAATTCTGTGACCAGTCGACAGGAAAGGTATTAAAATTGTCATGTAATGGTAGGTATATATAATTTTGAAAGTGGTAACGCTGTTGAAATACAAAATTCGAAAACCCTGGTCTAATACTGCCATGCAATGTTGCTAACACTGATGAATTCAGGAAGCTGCAGATTTATGTGGCGATAGATTTTTAGTCATTACTAAATGAGAAAATAATATTAAAACGGATTTTAGAATAAACAACGTAAAAAAAATGTAATCTGGATTAATCTGGTTCAGGATGAGAATACAATAATAATCTTTCGATTTCCTTAAAGAATAGTAACTTTCTTGACCAGCTAAGTTACTTTCACTTTCTCAAGAAGGATTTTACTCCGTGAAGTATGTTAAATTTTAAAAAATTAAGAATTTTTAGGCACTGTTAAAATAACAATTTGATGGATTCGCTAAGTGCGTATTTTGATTTTATGAAAACACGTATCTATTTACGATTTTTGACGCAATGAAGATCTGTCCCTACATCGAACCGAACCCCGGCTTTAAGTCAGAAGCCGGCCGCTCACCTCACTAAGCTATTCGGCGCTACCTAACATTATATAAAACAAAAGAAAACGTGCCGACAGCGATCCAAGTGATTTGTGGTTTACTTCGCAAAATCATGGAATGAAAATATTCGTCAGCTTCGTCGTAGACTTGACCACTAATTTCGTGTTCTACTTTATTTCCTTCTCTGGAGATGAACACCATATGCAGTGGGAATAAACGCATTGCAAAAGAGAGAGAGAGAGACCTTCAATTTTCGGTCAGTGCAAACTCCGTAAAAAAAAGAGTTGGCAGCACGATATCATTCGCAGACCAAATGCTGTCGCCCTATTTAAGGCTTCTTACAAATTCATAAATTATTGTTATTCATTATTATTATTATTATTTCTGTTACTACAATGGAGACAATTATATATCGAGAGCTTCCTACTTTGAGCGTCACTAAAACGTCGTTAAATTCAAGAGGTTACAACAAGTGGAGGAAAGCATAAAAATGCAGAAAATTCTGATCGGGAAATCGGGAAAAGCTGTAATTTTGTTAATTTTTATAGAAAGACCATAAATCGGTTTTTCGTGAGCAGGCTAAAATTTTGACTTGAGCTCATTAACTGCTATTAGAGCTTTACCGACGCCACCATCAGCATTATCAAACAAATTTCACACGTGCAGTATGTCGAAAGCCGATGCACAGCGAGTCAAATCACAATTTGTTCATTTTCAGAATCCTTTTGTTTATAATATCAATGTACAAACAGTGCACAAAATATTTATCTGAATTAAATTAAATTAAACTGCTTTACTTCATATGTAATATATGTACCACTTGTGTAATATTGCGTATCGTTTGATTCTCAGAATAAACATATTAGTTCCTTAAACAGCGTTAACGAGTTGATCTTCGTAATAGTGAAGTGTTATGTTTTCTTTTCGGTACGGACTGAGTTCTTAATTAGTATTTAATTGAACTGAAATCAGAGACATTTTCATGTTTACACCGTGTTCAGTCTAAGTTTTAATATCATATCAGTTATAAACATAAAAAACTGCCACACTTTAAAACTTCATAGCACTACGCCAAGTATGTATAATAATGCGAGTCCACTTTAGTGTGCGTGATAAAAGTTTTCTCTTCAACTTACCATTTGTAACTTTTTTCTCTCTTAAGTTCATTCATTCATTTTTCTTTTTACTTTTAGTGAAACAAACTGAGGAACGAATGAGTGAGTGAGCAATCATTTGAGGGCATGTATACATTAGTCCACTTATTACACTGGTCATGCTATGTCGTGTCTGGAGACATTTAGAGGAAATGTAGCCTCAAGAAGGGGAGAGACACGCAACCAGCACGGCATAGTACGAGCGGTAAGTACGGTAAAGCGGGTGGAAGGGAGGGAGGGGAAAAAGATCATTTCGAGCAAACGACAACGGAGAACGTGCTGGGTATAGCAGGAAGGAAAATAATAGAAGAGAAATTATGTAATAGCAAATAAGTGTTCATAACATCCTAGGTTGTCTTCTTGAAACGGAAATTATTTCTCCATCCTGTCCCTCGTCAGCCACTTTGTTCTGAGGTTATAAAACAAATTTAATGAGAGTAAAAACTTATTCAGAATGGTCGTACAGCTATTACATCGCTATCACGTAGGTTGCAGAGTACGAGGGATTTCAGAACGTTTTTACATTCTAAATATATTTCGAATGTTCTTCCTATTAGGTCCAAATTGCCAATTTAATGTTATATACAAATTACTTAATGTTAGTAACACAAGAAATTTGATTTTGAAAAATGAATAATTTATCGATTTCGTAAAGCTTAATTTATTAAACAGCGAATTATGTTCTAACCATTACACAAGAACACACTAAGGAGGAAATAAATCACTGCATAAATACATTAGAAGTATTTTAATCATAAACCATGCTTTATTAACACAGGCTTACTCTACACTGTGTAAAGTTTCTCACTTGCTACGGGGAATGTGAAACGCTCTAGAATAAACAGAATAAAAAGGAGTACATAATCGGCCGTGGCCTGTTTAAGAGGACTCGTCAACTGTCTGGAATTATTTATTACAACCACCAAGTACATAATCGGCCGTGGCCTGTTTAAGGGGACTCGTCAACTGTCTGAAATTATTTATTACAACCACCATAAACCCAGTTTACGTGCCTTGGCTTTTAGACTGACAATGTGTAGTCGAGTGGTTAGGCTGGGTTTCTTCAGATTTAACAACGTTGTATCAGCTGCATATGCTAATGAACGAAACAGGAGGAACTTTCCCCTCCCTCAATCATCTCTTTTTGCATTTATTTCCGTTTATATATGACATCCGTTGATGGAATTCCGTGGGGTATATAAAAAATGCAGTTCAGTCAGACTAAACAGAAATCTCTGAAGTCAACTTTTCCATCTCCACTGACAATATTTTTGATAAACGAGTGTTGCAAAACCACAGATAATCCTTGCAGTGTGAAGATAACCATCTGATTTGATTTAACATTACATAAATTATATCAAAGAATAACATTTTTTTGAAGTGGCATGTAACAATTTCTACTGTCACTTAGAGAAATCTTGGTGGAGCCTGTGTTCACCCCTGAGTCATAAAAGTGAAAAAAGGGCCAGGAGAGATACTTGTCGCGTGACAAAGTGATATAGCTCTTACAGTCGCAGACAACTCCCCACGTACCCACACACACTTACAAACTACCTGCAGGCAGCCCCTCTCTGTGAAAGGCAAAAAGGTAAACCCTTTCAAAAACACATGCATACATATTCTATGTAGTGTGGAATCTCCGGCACGCTATCTGAAGCTCACTATCTCTCACCCCTTCAAAGTACACCCTCATTCAAAACGCACTACACTTCAGTAATTTTCTATCAGAATTATTCTTTATTAATCCTGAAAAGTAAATCCATTTAGGATCAGAGTTTCGCTGTTACGTCCGAAGATGGCTGTCTTCTGTGGAAGTTACGCCGTGTAGTTTGTTAGACGTTTACGGAAGTTTCTGCTGTGCTTAATGCCTCCATCATCAGGACGATCAGGATGATAGACATATTCATAATAGCTGCTGTGATAACCTGATATCTTTAATAGTGCGTTGTGTTCAGGAATAGTTTTAGCTCTTCAAGAAACATGAAAGTTTAGTGAAGTTTCGACTTAACTACGCTGTACCAACTGTTGAGATGGCATAATTTAGAAGTGAAAAAAATCGTCATGAATGGCGTGTTGGGAAAAAAGCTGATACTAGACCAAGGCGTTCAGGTCTTAGCAAGAAAAGCAGGTCCCCGGATCAGACAACTCAGTACGAACAAGAATTAAGACCTATCATGAAAGAATGGTAAAGCATGAA
>NW_019059863.1:192743-206781 GCF_000696155.1 Zootermopsis nevadensis | reverse complement strand
ACTGTTACACTTCCTGACACTTCAAGGTCATCTCAATATAATTTTGTACCTATGTAGATATTTCAACAAGTTACTAATTTTGTTAATAATGATGCTTTTGTAATAAATTACAGATAGGTAGGTGCAGTACGGGTGTCATTTTTATTTTTAACACTTCATCTATTACCCCAGAATTCAACCTAACAAAAAAAAAAATCTAGTCTTTTAAATATCCAGCCTCGCGAGTTTAAAGGACAAAATTAAAGAAACGCTGTTAGCTTGTGGCGATAACGAGAAACAAATCTTTCACTTACATAAAAACGAAAAACGTCTTATAGATGGGTGTACAGTGTCTTATTGCATGGCTTTGGTAACAAATGTTTTCAAAATTAAGACTACCAAACTTTGAGTGAATAAAGAAGGAAAACAGAGTAAAACATATGTCAAATATAATAAATTGTATTAATAATATTTTTCACTTACATGAACGGAGTAGCCACCACATTTTCATTTTCTGAAAAAAGAAGATTTTTATGAATTATTTAGAATGAAAATCATGGAAAATCTGCAACAAAACGATTTTAAAATTACAGGGTGTAATCATTAGGAACCTTACGATGCACCAAGTTTTTAATATATGTTTAACGTTGTTCTGTCTTTTCGTGGAACTTCTCCTTGTCATGACGTCAATATGTATTATACATATTTAAAATCACTGTTTACATACCGTTCAGTTCAGGATTAATTACATTGTTATTCCATGTCATATCAGGTTACAATGCAGCGTATTTGATTTGGCAAGGGAGGAGGGTGCAATTGCATTAACATTGTTCGCCAACGTAACATCCAATGTAGCAAAACCAATTCATCATCTACTGCTAACATCACACAATCAGTTCCGGGTACATTAATAGTGTGGTCATGTTTCTGCACCTTATTCAATAACGACCTAGCAAATTCATGGACGCAGTTCAATCCTTGCAGATAATCTAGTCATTTAAGCCACTTCGAAAATCTCTTACACGGAAGAATTAAGGATACTTCTTCATTTCATGTCTTAACACGATGATTTCTCAGTGATAAAAATTTAGATGACTACAATTACAGGCAATAAGTGTAAATACGAAGTCTCTAACTACCAGAAATTAATATTTTTAAATATTACTGTAGCTAACAAATATGTCAAAATGGTTTTAATGATTATCTTACTCTTTAAAAAATTAATACAATAATCCTCGTTCTTACATAGCCTGTGATATAGCTAATTGAATTAACTAGAATAGTGTGGTAAGAAAGAGAACGGAATAATAATAGGAAATCCTATGTTTAGATGGGAGGATAACATTAACACGTACTTTAAAAAAAAAACAGGGTGTGTGGATCTGGATTGGATTAATTTGGCTCAGAATAGGAATCATTTTTGGGTTCTTTCGAGTTCTATAACAGGAAAATAATACGAACTATGCCCCATGAAATTAGGAAACACAATATTTGAATGATACAAGCCTGTGATATTTCCATGAACAGTAACAGAAACCATAGTATCAGATAAGAAAAACTAAGATCCATCTCACACTAAACTTTATTTGTAAATGAACTCGACTCAAAAACCAGTTGTATTGAATCGAATTGTAAGCCCTGTTCATTTAGTTCAAGGGCCTTGAAATATTAATTTATATGGACGATCGATAAGGAAGGTCGGTGGGATTCAGAAAGACCTATATTCATTTTAGCTCCCTTCGTGATATCAACACAATCACTTTAATAATCTACTTGTTACATCAACTTCCGTTATGTCTCACTTTCTGTATGCTAATGTATCCTCTCTCGTGATTCATACCAATTAAGAAGACCTTTTTCTACGCCCCTTTTACATTTTTCAAAAACCCTGCCACATATCTGATAATTCCCTCATGGAATATTTTGTCCCCATTGTATGATATGGGTGTAGGTAGAAAAACTCCATCTCTGTTCCGTCCCTCTTTTTTTTCCCCCTGTGCGGTTGAGTTCCTCATGCAATTTATTTTGTTTCGTGTTCTGTACGATCATGTGAGGTTTTCATGTCGGATTTTTATCTCTCTGCTACCGCAACCGTGGTCGTCACCAACGCCGGTTGCTTGTCTGACGTTTCGTCCACCCACCCTGCTCCTTTCTGTTACTCCTCATGGCGGTGTGCGTTTATTTATGTGATTGTTACACGCGATTCATGCTTGGTTACCCGCGCTTAACGTGGTTGGGCCTTGTTACTACACCGATGTTACAATGCGTCCAGTGGCGTGCAATTTAAAGGGTGACTTACACGCTTCGTTGCTTGCTTTTTTCCCCCTCCATGGTTTTTTATCCTTTAAAATCAAGGAGCTCGACCGTTACGCTGTTAAAGAAGTCGGATGAAAATTGCTTTTGACATGCGTGTAGACATTCATACAGCATAGGAATAATAATGTCTGCTGCGGAATGCGTTAACACTTTTGTAAGAAAGGTCATCACGCGCTTTGGCAGATGAATCCTGAGGACTCTTCCCGAAATACCAATTTTTTATTTACGAAAACTCGTTTTCGACATGGATGCGTTATGTTTTATACTTCCTCAGTTTCCTTGCCGAGAATAAGCATTTCAAACGCGAGAAAATTACAAATAAAATTTCCAATTCATTTATATTACCAAAACTGTGAATCGGAAATCTAATACAGGGATATTTTAAAGAAAAATAACCCAATTAAGATAAAGCGAAAACTTTTGGTACAATCTGTGGACAGTTTGCTGGAAGTAACTTAACAACCCAGAAGACGGAAATCTTCATACTCACCGCTGTGAGAACCTCAAGTCTAACTTAAGAATCTTCTGAATGGTGGGTCTTAGAAGAATAGCCAAGAACAAAACTATTTTGGCGGAAAAAACGAAAGAAATCAATTTCAACACCAATTGACTCCGAAGGTAAATAAATTTAGGAACTGGAAAAATTGACCGTGCCTTGCAGCTAAAGGAAAAAAGCGAAACAATTGACAAAAATGCTAATTTACCCTAATAACACCTTAGATCAGCATAACGTTTGTCTACAGCGACAACAGACATCACGCCACTGCAGCAAACTGGCGGTGGCTCTGCCCCGTGACTAGCCGCAACTAATATGCCATGCCTGTGTTGCGGGACTGCCACTGTCCTAGGGGACGGCACAGAGTAGCACGAAAACAACAGAAGCAAGTGGGCATCAAAAGAGAACAACGGATTGGTGGGAAAACAAACTGCCGTGGGGATATACAGAGTGAGCACAAACTAGCTATACAAATTTAAAGGGAAAATTAAATTGAAAGTGATGATATGCAAAGAATTGCATAGATTGGTAATATTGTTTGACATAAAGAGTTTCACTGGCAAAATAATTTCAATACGGCTGCCAGCTGTAACACGGCATATAAGCTGATATGCTATTCTCACTCACAAGAACTCCAGTAAATATGTTCTTCAGATCTTCAACATTTTTTTGTTAAAGGTGGTTTGGACATATTTGTCATTAACGACCCATATGACCTCACTCGCAAGTAGCCCACACACTATCTTCGTGTGACCAACACAACACCCTGTCCCAATAAAATGACTAAGCCAGGCATAAATCGGCCATATGCTAGGAACACGTTAGGCAGTCTCTGCATCTTTAAACCACAAAACACATTTAGCTCGTTCAGCGCCAGTAAACGTAGACGGTTTCGTATATTACTGGAGCCCAAGTGGTGGTGACATGTACTACAAATGACAAAAGACAAACCTGAACAACATACCCATCTAATAAATATACCATTTTTCTATTAAAATTGATGCATGTTCTGTTATAGACAGTGACATTTGAGATAGTATAGTTGCTTCATATTGTGATATTAATTAAAATAATTATTATATTTGTTTACCGTCAAATCACAATAAAATAGTTAGATAAGATAATTAAAATAATTAAAATATCATCTTATGTTCCATATCGAGCATTCGATTTACATCGGAACATTCACAACATGTTTCGGTTTATCAAACCGTCATCAGGTGTAAATTATAAACTTTTAAACTCAAATTACAATTATTTATAGTTTTTACAATTTTATAATTTTATCATCTTTCTCAGTATATTTTATGGAAGTTGTGTCTAGATATTATTAATATAAAATAACATTATTGTTGAGGTGGTGTTATTGATGTTTATATCAGTCTGTGAAGTAAAAGATTCGAAAACATTAATGAAATATGAATGCTCGATATGGAACATAAGATGATATTTTAATCATTTTAATTATCTTATCTTACTATTTTATTGTGATTTGACGGTAAACAAATATAATAATTATTTTAACAGTGAAATTTGTAAAGCTATTTTTGCACACTCTGTATATAAAAATACATATTCATATATAGAACATAGGACGATTAGTGCAGGGATTCCTACGAAGTGGAAAGTTACTAGAACGGCTGTGGAGTTAGAGAATAGCATGGCGGTGTTCAGAAACGATGGGTCAATTTTATAGGCTCTTTGTGACGTCAAATGATGTTATTACTGCTTATGGATGATATACTTGGTATTGTGTACACACTATCTATTGATTTTTCATGTGTACTCGAATATATAAAACAATGGTACGACGACTATGACAATAAAATATTCATGAATTAGTAGTGTGTCTATTCTGCGCAGTATCAACAGGAATCGTGACATGTGGAAAATGTGTTTACTCAATAAGACAGCAAATAACGTAGCACTTTCAACCTGGCAAAGCGAGAGAGATACTGTCGAAGTATACAGAATGTAGCAAAGTAGAAAGAGGTAATGTAATAGGGGTTTACCACTCCAGAAAACACACATTTGTCGACGAGGATTTTTGAATCTGTAATTATTATAATACAGTGACCTGATAGGAAGGGGAGATTTTATGTAGGTCGATTATCAAGTTTTACCTTCGGCGAAAAGATTATTTGAACAAAATTTGTTTTCTCTTTTATTTTAGGAAGAATACAGAGCGTATAAGTGTTTGAGAGCAGGTTGATTAGGATAATATTTGGATCTAAGAGGAATAAAGTGATAAAAAGCTATAAAAAGAAATTTATATTAAGAAACTTCATAATTTGTACCGTTCACCAGATGTTATCAGCATAGTTAATTAAGGGGGATAAGAGAGCGGGGAATGTGACGATCATGGAGGAGATTGAAAAATAGTTTAGAAAACTTCGCCCAGAAGCCTGAAAGGAGGAGATTACTAGAAAGAAATAGGTGTTGATGGGAGAATAATATTAAAATAAACCTTAAAGTAACAGGCTTGGATAATTCAGATCAAACTTACGTTTCAAAACTCGTGTATGAATATTCGTAATGAATAGTCTTAATTTTCTGGATTCGAAATAACCAAGGTCATTTTAAGAGCTGGGGGAAGCCATAGTGAAAACGACACAGGTACTTTAGAAAACTGCGGATATGTCGACGTGGCAACATCGTCGTGGTTTTTACTGTGTATAAAGCGTGTGGTACCCTAAAGCTCATCCTAGATAAGAAAAATCCAATACTTGAGATTGGAAACACATGATTTGCAACATAACCGTATTCTCCCATGCCCCCTGACGTTTGGGCTCATTCCGCCCGCACAACACCAACACCGCTGCTGTCTGTTCTTTGTTTGATATCCGCATGAAGGTACGTGTGGGCTTACACCTGTCTCCACTGGGCTGCTGCTACGTTCCGTTTCAGAACGAGCTGTGGTTTCTCTTAACCAAATTGTCGATCTGAACAGAGGGACGAATTGTTTTGTGAGCAGTGCGGTGTGTGCCTATAAGCGAATGTGTGCGCATCCACCATTCGCAGTTTACCAGATCTGACTAAATCGAATCGTACCGAATTGGAAAATTTCAAAGGGAACAGGAAAAAGTAAACAAAAATTTTCAGATGTACTGTACGCACTGTCGAATAGTTCACTACACGAATGGTAAATTCCGTTTGTCCACTCACAGATGGAGGATGGTAGGGGGTAGGGTTGAAAGGGGAGGGGGGGGGTTGAATTCTAATTACTGAAAAATGTTTCGCATGAGTAACACGGCAAACCTTTTTACTGTGGCCTATAGCCGGCAGGTATTTAAATGTTACCAACTGTTCCAATGTAATTCCACCTATTAGATAGTTCATACAATAAAATTTTAAACAAACAACTGTTTACAACAAAAAAATTCTCCATCAAGATGAAATGTAAATTTGTCACTAAATTTTTTTACCCGAAAGGTTGCGGTAATAAAGGCAAATCACAACAAACTGGTAGGGCAAGTCAATTATACCAGAACGCGCAGAGCATTTGTTTGTATTGTTATATTTTCATATTACAATTCCCGAAGGAAATTAATTAACTGTACTAACAGACTAGGTAGATATGTCCTACAATTAATCATACACGAGAACAAATAATTACGTCCGTATTGTCAATCTAAATGTTCACACTCGGTATGACGTAAAATCTTACAAAACTTTTCAACATTTTAACTCAGGGGGGTACAACCTTTTTTTCCTTCCTCGGGCTAAGAATGGTTTTCCCGTTTGACTGAAGGGCAAACAAACTCCTTCTTGAACTATATTTAAAAAATAACAGCTGATTTAGTTATCTTTAACAATACTTATTCTGAATTTACAATTACAATAGTATATGATCAAATATAAATGTTATTTAAATGCACATAAATTATTAAAGAGTTACACATTATTTACAAATTTTTCTTCTTCAACATACTGTATCTGGCAAAATTTTTATCTGACAAGCTTTAATTTTAAGCTAAGGCTTCAACGTCAACAGTGCGTGTGGCACTTTTACTTAAAGCTGCATATGAGATAAGAATCACGATTTATTTCAAAGCCTTACCAGAAAATAAAAGAAAAAAAGGAACGACTTTGTAGTAACGGGCAACAAATTAACAAATAATTTCGCAGGCCTAGTTATAAGTGGTTTGGAACCGGATGTGGCCCGCGGGCCACTAGTCATATCACACTGCTTTAACTAATAAACGTATCAAGTATGGTTGTAGCACTCTATTAAATAAATATCAGAATTGTCCAACACTGAATATTGGTCCACAAACTGCTTCTTTACTGTCCTATCATCACCGTCAATAACAACCCTCAAAGTTCCTACGAATACCACGGTGGAATGAAAATATTCAGCCGTACTCGAAAAAAGTGAGGTCTCACTTAACGACATGGTTGGATGTCGTCTGACAAACAGAACAGAACAGTGTCAGACTAAAGTGTTATAACACATAGCTCAAATCAAGAATTTTATCCCGTCTGTTTTGAATGGTCCAAGGCACGGACGCCTGGACTCAGGAAAGCGCCGATAACAAAAATGTGCAGACTAAATATTTTGCCATCAGTTTCCATCCACATCTCTGTTGATACGAACTTAACTATTTACCACGAATGTGCAGATCGGTATGACACGTGACATTCCTCTTGAAACAGATGGAAAGGAAAATTAACACTGCTCCCAGAAACAGCGGAGGAAGGCACTAAAGAAATTATTAACGGCGAACGCATGAAGAGCTATGCTAATGAAGAAGTGGTGTTTTAATGCGCCCTTTCAGCCCCGGAGAGACCCTGGCGCGCCGTGAGAACAGTTAATAAGCTTTCCTTAATGAACGTCGGTCTCTAGAGCAACTACAAGCCAAGAGACAGTGGCGGTACGGTTGAAGCAATTGCGACAAGTGTTCCATGGGGAAGCACAACATCCTCTGCGAGAAATACTACCTTGTTCTCCCTAAACACACTCGGACTTATACTTCTGTCGAGTTAGTTCTGCTGCGTACTGTTCCTGAGGTGGGTTATGCGGTATTTTTTTTAAAAAAAAACCCTGTATCAGGTACTGAAGTTAATTAGTGTCGCACAATATGAGTGGGTGATAAGTATGGTGAAATTGGAAGGGCGCTAATGTGACGTATTTAAAGGCAAAGTGTTCCTATCATGTAATCCCATTAACGACGAGTGCATCCGTGTATTGTACTCCAGTGAAATAAAGATCTCTGGACAGCATATAGATTTCTTTTGAACTACCAAGGAAATTTAAAAGGGATTAAAATAATCTTTAGCCTTTTAAATAATGAATATTGAACGGTGGAACATTACACTGCCCGTAATATAAATTCCAAGGAAAGGCTTGTAATATTTTAAAAGGCATTAACTCATAAACAACTAATAAAACATTTCATTATAACTGATTTACTTTCACTGTATTCTCAGGAATCATGTCTGATTGAAATCAAAACTCGTAACGGTGAACTTTCACGGAAAATAACTGAGAAAAAAAAAACACGAACAATATCAACACTCACATAAACTATTTTTTTATAATAGGTCACCAATACTTTCTCCTTGATCAGTTGCAATGTTCCATTTACGATCTTTACCAAAGGATATAATTTAAATGTCTACAAATTGTAGTTAAACAAACTACTACAGTTCTTTCCAAATGTAGTGACCTACTTATGGTAAAAATATCCTATGCAATCTGTCCCTACTTATATCCTCCTCCATGTATTCTCAATGAAGTTTAGTGCTTTTCGACACCAGAACATAAGTAACAATTCCAAGAATTACAAAACCGATTTACAAGAACTTCTCGTGCATAGTGGAACAACACAGCAGTGTGAGTATTGTAATTGCCACGTGACGCGAAAATACATAAATTATAACCTACGATTTTGTACAACTAGAAGTAGTGGTTTGTGGTCGCAGAAGAAGAAGAAACAATAGAAGATAAGGAGACGGAAGAGAAGGAATAGCAGAAACAAAGAATTAAGCAAGACGAGGCAAATAACTCGAGTGCTTTTCCATCTCTACACTGGGGACAACCGAGGATGGCTACGACTCCAGTCATATAACATGAACCTAGGAACCCAGTCGGCAGCTCACTTAACTTACTACACGTAATTAATTAGAAATTTTAAAGCTCGGGGTGTGGAAACAAGGAGAGTACGAAGAGAAAAGAGAGAGAGAGACAGAAAGTAGCTACACCAAGCCAACTTAATTAACAAGAATTAGCACCTAAACCTGCTATTAGTGTCGTGATGTCTTTAATGATTTATTAGCACACGATTTACAGTACCCTTTCGTTTCTTGTAGTTGAGTGAGACATGTTATTAAGCAGTCGCTCAGCTTCTACATCTCAGCAATGACAACTTTATCCCGCAGTCGATTACACGCTCCAGTTACGAGTTGAACACGAATACATTCCGTCGAGATACAAAGAGACTTGAGCAGATTTGCTTCAAAATGAATAGAATGCAATCACTCGGTGCTCACGCAAATAATAATGCTGTAAGTATGACAAAACTTTTAACAGGTTTAGTTAGTGAACTCAACGGCTTAAATGACAGGCAGCTTCGAGTAATTCGTATAATATGACAATATGAGGTGATCATATTTCTACTGGAGTCCAGCTTTATAAGACCCTCAGAGCAAAACTGAAGGCACAGAAATTATAATTTTACTTCATAATGTTAAGCAGTAATGTTCAATGAAACTATGTAGCTGATGAAGCGCCATTAAATTGAATAAGAGCCTGTAAATAAATCAAAATTACACGCTTAGACGGTTTAAGAGAAGGTGTGTGGTTATTATAGGTCATTTTTATATGGAACAGAGTCATTGCCCTGATGGCGGAAGCGATATACATCTCTGAAACGTCGGTAAACTTCCACCAGTCTACACGGCGCAACAACCCACAATACGGCCATCTTGAAATTCTGAAACTATCAAAATTGGCCACATCTTCCTACCATCTTTCATTTACCTTATATATATATATATATATATGTATATATATATATATTTTGATGTTTTCGTTTTACTTTGTTTTATAGACAGACAGGAAGGAACAACCCACGACACTCAGTCCATTAATTAATCAATATAAGTTTGGAAATTACCTGTTCAAATGTTTAATTAATCCAGGTATCAATAATATATGTCCTATTCATATCATCTTCGTACACATGCAGGGATTTGTCAACTTTTATGCCATGTTGTTATTCATGAATACCCGTTAAAATACTGCAGAATTTGTAGCTTTTATAGCAAAATATCGAAAAATACGCTTTGTTCCAGTATTATTACAATATTATGTTCGTAATGCAATAACTGATTATCCCTTTGCTTTCTGTCGTAGTTGATGACCAGAGGATAAAATTCTATACTCGGTTTATATTTACATTACTACATATACAGTCCTTTAAAAATGTATCTGGTCATATAACAAGCGAACCTCGTGATACATACGAAATTTTTGAGAGTTATCATTTATAAACTGCAGTAGCATCACGAGAAGATGACTGTCTTCTGGGTTGTTGCGCTGTGTATTCTCGCAGAAATTTACCGACGTTTCGGAAGTGCTTGCTACTTCCATTATCAGGGATCTGATGATGGAAACAGACAATTTTGTTACTATGTGATACTAGGATAAATATCGGAATCGGTTGGTATTGAGGATATTGGCGATAATAAATTCAAATACGGGAAACAGTACAAAGAATGAAATAAAGAATATGTTGGAAAACATAATGACGAGTGATTTCAAGTCGGCGCGTCGGCGAGTAAAGACGGCAGCTTTGTCAACGTAGAGTAGCCTCATAGAAATGGTCCACTAAGTCCTAAGTCACGTTAAAGATGATCACGTAGCCTATTCAGATAGTATAAATGATTCCTGAACGAGAAGAGAACTGAAAACCAACGCCTACGTTCTGTGGTCTGTCTCAGGTTTACAGGACTGAGGTTACAAAACTTTTCAATTCACAATTTCTTCTCTAACTCAAACGATGAGAGACGTTTTGGGTCACCACAGAAGTAACGGTTCTGCAAAGGAGCATGCCTCTGTGTACCAACCAGTTCCACCTTGGTACAAGATTTTTCGGTCCATTGTCCTGCTCTAACAAAAGTGATGATGCAGATAAAGGATCGGCACACTTGAGACAATTCCCTCCATCCAGTGGACAGTCCCCCCTTACTCCTATTTTTTTTTTACCCTTAGCCCTTCGCCCTGAATCCGCAACCGCCACGACTCATCAACTCATGTTTGAAGGGCCCTAAGGGGCAATCATAGCTGAGATGACGTCATGTGAGGGAGATGGAAGTAGTGTCGGCATGATGACGGGGTAATTTGATGGGCGCGCTACGATTCGTGTAATATGGCGTTACGGTCGAAGCGAGATATTGAGGGTGGCGAAGAGACGCCTTTTGTTAGTAATATATGTATACAAAGGAGGGAAGGATATGGTAATAAAGTGGGAAACGGGGATATTAAACGTAGTGACAGGAAACTGAAATTCTTAGATATAGATTTTGTGCAAAAAAGACACCTAATTAACACGATCAATAAATTCGATTATTTACGGAGTGTTTATTTTATAATATGGCCCCAGGTCAACGGCACCGGACAAAGTTAACTATTACATAGATTGAAAATGAGTTATTAATTTCAACGAGCTCTATTTGCTAGGGCATGTGTTTATTTTCAGTTGATTGTTTGCTTTTTACGACTGTATTTGGTAAAAAAAAGTACTGACTGCTTTTATATTTGCACGAAGTTATTAACCAATAATATAAGTAAGGTAAATTATGTGTTTGAAATAATTATGCTACATGGGGGTAGGTCCGCAAAATCCACTATCCTTGTGCATAGGCTGATACACAAATATGTTACATATTTGAGTGTTATTATACAGTTTCCAATTCTTCGTTATTCAGTGAAATCCGAGAACAAATTTGAATGCGTTACACAAAACGAAGTAATCGGCCAAAGAGATTTCGTTTCATGTTCCAATGATTGAGGTCAATAAAATATTATTATTGTTATTATATTATAATATTATAGTATTATTGATGGGAAGGACGCGGCCTACATTTCGCCAGTTACGACTAGAATAAAATAATATAAGAATTATAACGAAAATAGGCCTACATTTAAAGAAAAAAGAATGATCACCTTTAATCCTCTGAAGCACGAAACTAATCTAAACAGAATTTAAATATTCAGCTCGTACCCCCAAAGTAAACACAACACTTCACTATTACAAAGATCGTTTGATTAATGGTGTTTAAGAGAACAGTGTTGTCTGTTCTGAAGATGGCAAGTGTTTTTTCCCCCGAAACGTTGATATCTACCTACAAGACTAATGTGTGTATTATCATCTCTTACGTAAAATGCGGACTTCTAAAATATCGCAGATAGACTGACAGAAAGGGCTTGCTTATTGTCCCAAAGTCTAATTTTAAAGGGATTACCTCACACCCTGCAGTAAACTTGAACCTTTCCTGCACAATATCCCTAACAGATTCCACTTCCCCCTAATTAAATCGACCTACAACTACCACCACCACATCCCCTTACACTGAAGTTGAAGCTCATATGAAATAAGCCACCCCTATGGTGATGTATTTATCTGTCCGTCACGTGGCAGTAATACTATCTCCCTCGCAACCCTCGTGATTTTCGCCCTCGAACCTTCTGCTCAGTCAACGCAGATCAGGGGATGATAGGGGAATCAGAAGTGGTTGCAGCAGCTGAAGAATAAGGGGGAACATAAGAGGAGAAAACGCAGGGCGAATACAGAAAGGGAGCTGGGGGGGGAAGATTATAAACATTGGGGTCCAACGTATGAGGATGACAGGGACAGAAGTTCATGAGCACGGAACAAATGTTGTGGAAATTGCAGCCCATGTCCTCAGCTCCTAGCTTAACTAACTCCATAGAGCGGAGTCCTTCTTGGCAAACTCATATTACGCTCAGATAGTCAAGAAATTCCTCTCCTCTAATGAAACTCGAAGATTCATTAACGTATTCATATAATCTCTACACTGGCCCCCAACCTGAGCCATATGAATCCAATCCATATCCTCCAACCCTATTTCCCTAAAATCCAGTTTGATGTAATCCTTTCATATATGCCTAGGTCTTCCGACTAGTCTCTTTATTTCAGGAACTTCAACCAACATTTTGTGCCAACCCAACCTAACCTAACCTAACATCTGTGGCACTCCCAGCAATACACTCAGGAGTACTCCCAATTCCCTCCGCCTACCGGGGCTACTGAAGTAACGTAATCTAACCCAACTTAGCCTAACATTTTAAGTCCACTATTTTGTGAACACGCGGCTAGAGTAATATTCCCTTACAAATCTACAAGATTATGGAATTCGGCTGGAGAATATAAAATGGAGACAAACTGCATGAATCTGCTGTTTGTGATAACTGCCGATTCTGATGGCAATGCCAGTGGTTTTGTGGTTGTATAAAATATCCCTAATAAATTCACGGTCAGAAGACATGTTAAATTTTTTTGGTCGACAAAAGACAGAAATATCTACAGGGCAGTTTACCAAATCGCTTTACCTGTTCTTTTGAAACGCACATATCGGTAACTTCTGACTGAACTTAATGGCTGTCTGGAGAATGTGTGTGTCACGCGTTCAAATATCGATGTGATCAAACTCAAGGTTCGATATAGCATATTAATTTGGTCATCGTATTTGCTTGCTGTTTTAATGTATTTAAGCAATTTAATGTAAGTTCGAAATATATCCATTCTGATGGACTCTAAACCAGTCATCAAACCAAGTAAAAGAACGCGTTAAAGCCACAAGCAGAAGTCAGATTCGTTATACCTTCAGTTCCTTCCACAAAATAAGTACATCCTACAGTTCTTCGCTCCCTTTAAAATACGTACGAAACATGGCCGCCGGTACGTACTTTTTCGTAAAACTGTGTGTACTTTTTGTATGCTAGCATGGCTGAATATTGGTTTATTTTAAACTGTGTCTTTATAATTTTTCAATCATTGTTTTCATTCAGTGCTATATTTTAAATTGAAACTGGCGGTTAACACTCTCCAAATCCGATTTTAATGGCATTTTCACATGAAATCTGCGTGTCATGGTTTGTTCACACACCGGTGGTGTGGGAGACTAAATGTTTTTACCCCTTCAACAAATCGAAAGTGTCGAAGTAGTCATATGACGTCATGAACTATTTGCGTCTATAATAAATAAACTTCAACTTATCAT
>NW_019059863.1:158860-192729 GCF_000696155.1 Zootermopsis nevadensis | reverse complement strand
CGTATTTCAAAACCAGTTTTATGAGTGGCTAACATCACGAAATAAATACATTGTAGTTAGGAAACGTTAGGAAATATGACACAGAACAAAAATTCTGGAACGTTCGCTCTCTTCTTGACTGTATATTTCTAATACCAAATTCTCTTTTATAAGTTAAAGGGAAGAATATCTGTATGGGGATTCCCCGTGCAAGAATTCTCCACCCAGATATTCGGTGACCAAATTTTATACTGCGGTATATAAAATCGTATTAGGCCCATGTTTTTTGAAAAAAAGTAAAGAAAAATAATGATATTAATTTTGACATACGACATTAATTAATTCTAATGTTTTATGTTGCTTTGTGAGAAAAATACAATGAAACAAAAAATAATTCATTTATCCATGGCAAACTATGTACACGTGATTCTATACAACACGTTCGTAGCTTTAGTAATTAAACAAAGATAATTTGAATATTATTTCCTGCTTTGTTACACTTCTCAATACAAATATGTTTAAAGCAAAACTTTAGATTATCCCATCATTCCTGACGGGCAATTAGCTAATAATTTACACCAATCAATTAAGACTTTCTCTAGTTGTCTCAATGTACTTATATTTACGAAGAAACTACTGATTTTCTTCCCTTGCCTTATAATCTGGCTCTATTAGTGCAGTGAGAAGTAAGTTATGTCTGATGAACGTTTTTGTACTAGTACTGCTCTTAGTAAGCAATGTTTCAGCTTCCTCTACATCTCCACTATATTTTATTTCCACTCTTGAAAATTGAGTGCGAGCGAAGTGGAACCCCTGTGTTCGGTGGTGTCGGCGAGGGTGGGATGGTTGGGGGAGGCAAGCCGAGCGTGAAGCTACCCCGCAAATTACTAACTAATCGCTTAGTTCCGCATGGAAAGACCCCGAGCCTTGCAACGCATCACATTAAAGCGCCAACACTCCGGCTGGATTGCTGCATGATGTGAGGAGGGAGGGTGCAGAATTAGGGTAAGAGGGAGGGCAGGAGGGTACCCTGGATGATTCTGTTATTTCGCAGGGTCATACAGGGTTGCACATGAAAATGTCAACACTCAGAATTATAAATTATAAATCCACACATGGCGGAAAATGAAATACTGATGCCTCTCCAATGCAGGGACTAGCACGTGCGTTTCCTAAGAATACTCAGATAATTTAGAGTACATTTTTTACATTTTCAGATTTTTTCAAATCTGTAAATGAACAGTAGAAAGAAAGAATCAGACTTTTAAAGTTCAGTACAGTACAATATTACTTATGGCTCTAAATTCATATTTCACAACGGATAATAGTAATTTTTTTATTAGTATATAATTAATTTTGACACTCATATTCGCATCTCTGTTGTCGACAGAAAGTCGTTAAATAACCAAAAAGGAACAAAAGAATAAAACTGTATTAATAATCCTCGTTACTGTTGTTAATATGTTCACATAGCTAATCGGATTTGGAAGTGTTTCGTTCCAATAGAACTGTTCTGAATAGAAATATTTTATTCTCGAATTTCTTGTTAACAGAATTCGTAATTCTAATTTTTCGATTATACCAGATGGAAAAAACATACATAATGAAGAACGTCATAGTTTGTATTCCTAGCGTGAAAAGTTGAAAAGAAGGGGCTATTTGAGTGACCCAATCGTAGATGGGAGGATAATATTAAAATGTACCTTACAGGAATAAGTTGAGAGAACGTGAACAGGATTCATCTGGCTCAGTATAAGATCCCGTCATGGGCATTTTTGTGAACACTGTAGTAAACTTTTCGGTTCTGTAAAAGGCAGGGAATTTCTTGATTATCTGGACGTCTATTAGTCTCTGATAAAATCTTTCAGTCATGTGATTATTTTAGCTTTAGAATTGTCTATTGTATTTTATTAATGTGCGTGGAATATATACATTAGAAAACCAGCTATTCGGAATAGTAGCCTATATGGAACACTATGTAGACCTATAGTATTTTCTACTGGATATTGACAAGACGTGTTCATAATAAGAAGTGTCAGCTGATATCGCATTGCATACTTCCTGCATACATTTTATATTGCAGCACTGAAAACGTAAATCAGATGAAATGAAACCTTTTGTATCATTAGCGTAAAATAAATATAATATGGATAACAAGTTTAGAAAGCGGACGGAAAACAAACCTACTTATTCATCACCTATTCCCAGCAGATACAGAGTTGGCTGGTGGTAATTTACAACACAAACTGACGAGCCATAAATAAAATGAGCATAGTATGCATGAATGCTTATCGGAATTAGTATACAATTGTGGAAAAAGAATGTCGCCTGACTTGTATCAAATCGGCCTTCAGTTGCATATTTTTAACGTAACACGTCATTAAATACGAAGACCTTTATCTCATCGTATTGCATGAAAACAAAAAACTATAAGAGAGAAAAACGCACGTTTAATACATTAAACATTATCAGGTAGTTACAGAATAAAACATTTAAAAGTTAAAAAAAAGGTAAGTATGATCTGAGATTATTGCGGCCCTGAGTGTAATGATGTCCTGGGTTTTGGTGCGTTGCTGACTGGTCGATAGACGCTTACATTTCAGGGCTCAAGACCAGTCAACACAGCGTCAAAATCCAGAACATCATCATTAAAAATATATAATATTTTTTAAATAGCTGAATACCGCGTTATTTCTGTTTTGTAAACGGGATGCAATAACCCAGAAGACAGAAATCTTCATACTCATCGCCCTGATGACGGAGGCAGTATGACCTCTGAAACGTTGGTTAACATCGACCAGACTACACAGCGCAATAACCCAGAAGACAGAAATCGTCATACTCACCGCTGTGAGAACCTCAAGTCTTACGGGATTATGTGTACCTTTTAGAAGCCATGAAATGTCACCCCTCCAAGTATTTTTTTTTTACTTAGTCATACATAACTATTCATATCATTTTAATTCAACACTAAATGATTTCTGTATATAGAATGTCGTTAACAGCCAACGAAACTAATCAGAAAAAAAAATCTACAAGAAGTATGAATGCCATTATGACTCCCTGCTTGCCCACAAAGCCGTGAGAAGAAATTCTAAATCACCCAGAAGCGAATTTTCTCAGTTCAGCCACCAGAATTCTGACAAGGGTATTGCTTCTCGTACTTGAGTCTTCGTTGTTTCACATCAACTTCGTTTAAATAAGCTTTACAATATACATGTTTGTTAAAGGGTTATAAAAACAATTCCACAGACCGGAATAAATAGCTATTAAGTACATGGACCACCACGGAATATCAATGAATATAATTAAATTAAACGATATAAATTATGGTATTCTGTTTAGACTTCAGAACCATTTAACTCGTTCTCAACAGAACGTGACCAACAGAGTTAATTACCCAGGGTATGAGCAGGGGGATGAGGGGTATATGGATGAGTAGGTAAGTGTTTCGAAATGGGAACGGGGTGTATTATCGGCACGACTGGAGGAAGGGCGACATTCAGAAGGGGAGTTAACTGTGTCAGTAGCGAAACATGCAGATGTATGTGGATAGATCCCTCCGCTTTCAATTCACTGAACGTATTAAAAAAGATTTTTTAAAAAATATATAAAAAGAATGGAGCAAGGCATTCAACGACTGGTAATATATTTCAACTGGCGTTTTATGATTTGCATGACATCTATAAAACTACACAGAGCAACGTCCCAGAAAAAAAAAAGTCTTCGTACTCGCCGCCGTGAGAACATGAAAACTCACCAACATTAACCCTTCAACCCCAATGATAACTGTACATCCCATCTGCTTTCGCAATCATTAACTCTTCAGTTTGTGTTATAAGATTCTCACGGTAAACATCGATTATTTTCTTTAACAAGGTTAACCAGTTGATTTTTGTAATGGTGATGTGTTGTATTTTCTTTGCGGTACGGACTCAATTCTTAAATATTAATTATACGAGGTTTAGTTTCAAAGGGTTGAGGTTAATCTGGATAGACGTTCTTGTACATTAATTTTGGATACAGTTTAATTAGCTAGACTAGGTTTCTGTGTATTCAAATTTGAAATATCGCTATGTCTTAAATCTCTCTTTGGTGAAACTTTTTTTAAATTTCTGTCTATACTAGAAGGCTTAAATACCTACCGATTCCTGGATAAATACTATTTAGCAGGAATATAATTCAACCATTGGGCTGGGGCGGAAAAAATGGCTGGCATAAATTCACTACTGAGATTCCTGTCGGTATTGGATCAGATGTCTGTGCTGGGTGTACTAATTACGTAACATGCTTCAATACAGCCACTGAACAGAAACGTAAAGTATAAACGTTCCAGCGAACCCATTCCAGGCGTTCCTACAATTCCCTTGCTAATGTTACACATTGCAGCTACTTACGTGAGCAAATATAAACAAAGATTTTTTGTAAGTTTTTGTACACCGAATTTCCCCAAGTAGCATTAGGATCCGTGCAGGTCTTGCGCAATTATTATTCTTGAACACTGGTGTGTGTGTTTGCAAACACTTAAGTCATTGATTAAAACACAATTAGTACATTCCTTCCAGTTATCAACCGAGAACAAGGTTTGACAATGTTCATGCCTGCAAACCAGAGAATTTACGAGTTTAAGTTTGAAAAGCGTAATAACAAAACACGATGTTTAGACACGAAATATAATAAAAATAAAAATCCTTCTCCTCTTCTGAATTAAATACCGATCAAATCTCAACAACATTATGGTTTATTTGCATATTTAAAATTGTATTCGTTATTTTTAATTATTTATCACCGAACGTCGCAGACGAGTGGTTAGAATTCCTGAGGTTCGGCTGTCCTGACTGAGAACTTTTGTGATTTTTACTCAGTTCCTATAAGCAAATTCCAGAATAGTATTTTAAATCAGACCTCGAACGTTCGTAAAATAAACAGCAAACTAACACGTAATACATTTATTTGTCATTAATTTAATTCCTCAAGTCCATAAAATCAAAATGCCTATTCGCCAGTGTCCCTGTCAGTAGTTCCTTAACTCATTAAAGCTTAGTGGTAACTATAAGTACCACCTGCTTTAACAATAAGTAATTCCGCATTTTGTATTTATGAGTTTCGTGTGGTTCATCGAATAAAAAGCTATTATTACCTTAAAAGGCATTTAACAGTTTATCTTTATAATGGAGACGCGTTGTGCTTTCTTTGCCGTCCGGACTAAATGATTAAATATTATGTAGATGAGCTTCAGCTTAGTTGAAAGAGTTTCGTTGGTACAAACTTCATAGAAACGCCACTCGAAATTACTAATTTAGTGAAATACGAACTTGGGGGGAAATGAAGCAGCACTACAAATGAATACACGGTTTAAACATTTTGTGAATGTACAACAAACATGATTAAACTAATGTAAAAGAGCTCTTACTACACACAACAAAGACTGTACATAACGCAACGGTCTCTGTTCGAATTACAGATTTGTTTAATAGTTTTACGAATTATTGCATGGCGCGTTAAATGTTTATTGAGAGATTATAAATATTTCCATAAAATTTTACATTAAATTCTACTTCTTTGTTATAAAAATGCACTACTAACGACTGTGGAACTATTAGGTTCGCTTTACTGATTCCATGACGATAAATCACGTTCATCTACGGATAAATATTACGGATAACTATTAGTATAAATTGTAGTTGTAATATCCAACAATATTTTCCTCAAATTTACTGCTTAGCTCGAGTATTATTTGATGTTACATTCTGCTTCGTCCCTGAGGAAACGTTCATACTAATGCGATCACTAATATCACTTCACGACCTACATACAAACATTGGCTTAAACATAAATCATACAAGCATAAACAAACTGCCGACAACATTCAGTTGTTTTCGTTTTAAAAATTAACATGATGGCATTTGAAACTTCGAATCTCATACTGTTGTTTGCATTTTCAGCAATGAACGCTTGCAGGAAGGCAGTTGTGTTTGCAAGCGGGAAGTCACCCCATCGAATAAGTACACTCCCCTCGGACAATCTCAAAAGATTTCTGTGGTGATCGCTTGAGATTCTTTGCAGATGTGGAGAGTCCACACCTGTCAACAACGTCCTACGCCGGACATGTTTCCTGTCGCAAACATTTCCGTGTCCCGAAAAGTTGTTACCAGTCGGTACATTGTTTGTATTCGGGACTCCCTTGTCACTATACGCACTGTTACATGATTCACGAAAAAAAAATTCGATGCGGACCAGTGCACGAGAATACACCATATTTGTACCTGCATAGCTCTTAAGCGACTGTCATAACCAGCGGCCTAGCAACCAGGATGACCTTGACTGGGAGAGTCTATTACATGAGGATTGACCTGTTTCTGATTTAATTTTTTACATAAGTACGTATTACTCAAACAAAATATTATCATGTCATCGGCACTTCATTCATTGCCATCTATTTCCTGCTCTTTTAAAGTCTTCCAAATCGTCCAACATTTACATATTCACCCTAAAGATGGAAACTGTGATGTCTATCGAAACGTCAGATAATTATCAAAATTCGACACGGCTCATCCCCGTATGCCGAAGTTTTACATCGAATTCCAGCCGCAAAAACCTAAGGGACAATTATAACGAAGATATTTTATGAAGTGGATAACAGTCTAAGGCTTTGCATTCTCTGTTTTTGAATAACACGGCGTTTATGCGAATACCAGCTTACAGTAGAGATGAATCGGTAATATCACTGAACGGTATGAATGCTCGAGGGCGCATCGCCTTGTGTCGCCGTCACAGAAGTGTCACAGAGCGTGACACAGCAGTCAGCCTGCCGGGTGTTGGGGGCAAGACAATCGGTGGGCAGTGGGGATCGGACTGGGGTGCTGGATACATAAACCTTTGTGTCATCACAGTAACATGGCTTCCCTTTCCATCACCGCTGCATGAGGGACTAAATAAATCTACGGCCCGTTGGACATGTGTGATGTGTGGGGGTTGAGCAGACACAAGTCTGTGCGGTATAATGCACAGCGGATGGCTGGTCGCACACCGCGTCAGTGGCAAATGGCTTTCCTAGCACAAAGCTGTGCGTTTCGCCTACGTCACTGGCATTTGCATAGACGGAAAACGAACGATGGTAAAAAAAATTATAGTATCAGGAGTATATGATTCCTTGTCTGCTACCTCTTCTAACCCCCTAAGGTCCCTGTTCCTTCTGCTTCGAACGCACAGAGTAGCCCCGACTAAAATACGGACGTTTTGATAGTAATTTCGTTAGCATTTTGATGAAGAAACTTTTTGAAAGCAGCCACTTGGAATACCATAAAGGATATGAAATGATGATGATGATGGCCAATAGATATCTGGAAATGAGTTAGTTTGTTGTAACATTTAAACAGTAAATGTCTCTTTAAAGATCCACACACGTCTTCAAAGGTTATTATAAACTCTATACTGTGTTCCAGCGTTTTTGGCCTCTGAACTTTTGTGAGTTGGAACCTCGGAGCGAGTCACTTACCAGAAGTTTGCTGGAAGGGATGGCAGCAGGCTGCGTACAGTACACTCCAAATAAAATTTCACCACAGGAATGTCGATTTCACTACACTACACATCACTAGAGAATTAAAACTGCAGAGAGTATTAGATAATTTTATCTTCTTCACAACTCTTCGGTCCTCTTCCAATTCTTCCATTCCTCTTAGACCACCGCTTTCTGACATCACTCGATTCATCACTACCGTTTCTGCTGTTCACGCCATTATCTTAAATTATATTACGTTCAATAGCGTCTTCGATTATGCCTTCTTGCTCATAATAAATTTTTTTTCTAGTTTTTCCAAATGCTGACATACATTGTCCCATTCCTCTTGCCCAATTTCTTCGAATCTCTGGCGACACAGATGCTCGACGTCCTTAATTTCAGACGTGTTCTTGCTTGCAACACATTTTACATCTGCCAAAATAATTTCAATGGGGTTTAAATCGGGATGGTACGGCGGAAGTCTCAGCACGGCACGTTCTTTGTCTGCTAAAATCTGATCAATCACATATTATTTGTTCTTTGACTTATTTAATTTTATTAAATCGTGCAGTTGAGCTTTCAACACGTTTTCACAAAATGGGATGTTTATTTCCAATAGCCAGGCTTTCATTTCGCCCTTCTTTGATTGTCTGTCTGAGAGTTGTGATACGAGGCGTTATCAATGAAAGGAGACTGCAACGAACAGGTGGCATCTTGTTAATACAGCAATAATTGTTGTCTTGTGACTCCACCTAAAATTTCTTCCGTCTCCGACTCCACAGCCCTGGTTCTCATCGCCCTGCACAAGTTGGTGTTGTGTCAGACAGACCACTTTGTGATACAAGAATGTTTTTGTGTACAAAATCTATTTGTGTGCAAAACAGGCTTCCAACTTTAAAAAAAAGGACAAATAAGATGGGGAAATTCTACGCAAAACAAACATCAGATAGGCTTATATCCCAGAAGGGAGGAGAAGCTTTTTCCATTTTTAGCATCTGTAGCATTTGTAGCGACGACGTACGTCGTACTGCTAGGTCTCCCGTGCTTCAATCCGTTCTACTTTAAAAAAGACCTCTGGAAGACTGAACAAAAATGACTTCAGGCAATATAATCCGTTTAACACTTTGTAACGCCAGACCTCGAATCATTAATTCCAAATACTGGT
The DNA here is from genome assembly GCF_000696155.1 of Zootermopsis nevadensis. Next base: position 184,084 of record NW_019059863.1, on the reverse strand, counting down.
ATTTAAATACCTGAAGATTAGGTGAGATTTCAGGTTCTAACGGCGGCGAGTATGAAGATTACTGTCTTCTGGGATGTTGCGTCAAGCATTTTCATTCTCATTGCCCTGATGACGGAGAGAATAAGCACCTCTGAAACGTCGGAAAATTTCTACCAGATTATACGGGGCAGAATCCCAGAAAATATCCATTTTTAAAACGATTTTCGACCGACAGCCTTTAATATAGATCTTATACTGTGTTTTATGACCTCACATAAAGTCTCTGAATGGTCGAAATGGTAAAGGACCAAGTTTATTAATTTGACAGTACTGTATGGAGCAGATTGCAGAAATAACACAACATGACTGCCACAGTGATATCACTTTGTGTCACTGACATAAAAACAAATTAGTTGATGAAGTAGTTGGTCACTCATGAATATTATCGATAAACTGACAGTTTACGTAGGGTTGAACACTATGCAATCCAACCTCTCTCTTTTCATAATTTTACAACCTTTATATAGGAAATATGCTAATTTAATAGGCTTATTATTCAACCCGCAACACCGAGTACCATTATTATTGTTTTAACTCAAACAATGAATCAAACATATTTATGGACACACACACACACACACACACACAAGTCCCATGTATGGTCTCGAACTCCGATGGATGGAGCTGTTTATACAGGGTCTGTATCGGGAAATACAGTCGTGTAAATGAGTCATAAATATAAACACACTGCTCGATTCAGTTATCCTGTAATGCGATCAAAAATTATTTATTCGGTTGTTTTATATTCGCGGAAACATGTATTGATTTATTGTCCCTTATACAGTCTATCTCTCTATATTTCAATATATTAATTTTGCAACGAAGGACCCCTAACAAAACTTTGTGAGCGGAAAGCATGAAAGAATCATAACCATGACGACAGAGAGGAAGGTGTTAATGTGTGGAAAAGCGAATTGTGTCATTCCTTACCACTCAAGATGGTAGGGGACCAGTGGCTGGCTCTTGTGAACACGGCAATGAACATTTTGGTTCCATAAAATACGGAGAATTTGACTAGCTGAGACTAAATACTCCAATTGGTAGAATTTGACGATTTCACGGTTGTGAATCCGAAGATGATATAAGTTTACCGACGTTTCAGAGATGCTTGCTACTTCAATCATCAGGGAAGTGATTTAATTTTACACTGAAGTAGATATTAAACGGTACCACTAACACTGAGAGGTTCACCGTGTTAGTAGCCTACACTTTTACCGGTAAATGTACATCCCGCGATGTATAAACAGGTAGTACTCACATACATACTTAACTCATAAAGAGCCAACAAACACATGACTCAGAGCTGCCCTCACATTAAGTCCTCATCTCCGGATATTAGAGCAACAATACAACATCCATATACACAAAGCACGTCAAACATTTGAAAACAGAATGTGTCACACACCTGCATGGAGTTGCCAGCCATCCGCACTGTAGCAGTCCGTCGGAGAGAGGCAGGGTACCATTGCATTTCGAGTGTTCGTCCAAGAGGTCATGTGTCCATATTTGTAGGCGATTGTTGTGTAGTGGACGTGTTCAACATTGTGTAGACAGTAATACAAGGGAGGCTGTATTTCATTTAAAATGAAGTGTGTCCGTCCGTCCATCTGTTATGTCCTCATTAACAGTTTTGTTCTCCCCCATAACCTGTATGAATACGCCCGCGCACACATGTACATACACATACATATATATATATATATTATCATATTCACCGCTCACATTGCCACCCCCACCCCCCACCCCACAGTCTTTCGCTCCATACAAAACGCCTCCGACAGACAGAAATACAGAGTCCGCACATGTCAGAGTACTGTTTTAATTAGCTCTCAAAATGCTTTTAGACGTTATATTCAGTGGTGTTCAAATTTTCTTATACTGATTCGTTTGACCAAATTTATCGATGCTGTCTTTAAGAAATAAACAGTTTTTTTTATATTCCCTGGAATATGGACAAACACAGTAAGATGTAGACTAAATCCAATTAGATACACGCATAAATGCATACCAGTGAATAACCAGCAATACATTCCTCACAAACGTACTCATAATAATTTTCATATCAACATATCACATTCTTCAAACAAGCAAAGAACACCACAAACAATGAGAATTTGATCCCCAAGAAAATGGTACAAAGCCTATAATAACCTGCCACAAATCATAATCAATGCCTGTGTAAAAACCATTACATTATTTTATATTTATTAGTCACAGTAGACGGACAGTAAACTAATATAATTTAACTTTTATTTTTACTAGATAAAGTAATATAAATTTGTTTTATGTCAATCCACATGAATCTCAAGTATGGATACACACAACACGATGCAACGTTTTAAGAGTTAGCAAGAACTGAAAGATTATATACAAAGTTTAAATAAAAACCCTATCACAACAGAACATTAGATAACGACAGGCACTGAGAATAGTTACTATAAAACTGTACCATACAGATATAATTTTAAAGTCGAATGTCATGGTAAGTATCCAAATTCACATTTACTTTTACGTACGAGGACCGTCTGTTACGCTGATATTTAGGGACGTACTGAAAAAGAAATATGGATGTGTGTAAGGGAATTTTTAAACTACAGCCTCTACATTTTCAAATAATCATTATTACCATTTATGGACGTTTCCAGTTCTGTGGTTCGTCACTACGTAAACCCATTTCCAGTCACACTGTTCAGTAAAAATAAATGACAGCGTGTAGAGTTCAAAGCGAAACATATGGAACTCAAACAGGATCTCGTAAAAGAAGAATATAATAAAATAACTAAAAACCAACATACAATGGAATTTATTGGACGTACAAATTAAAATGGAAAACCGTATTAAAATAGTAAGTGAGAACCAATAAAATTTCATCCGTTACTGAGCAGTCTAGGTGCAGACAGTAAGTCCTGATACGTTGTTGGAAGATAAAAGGAATTCTAACTCTTCTTGCTTAGTAACTTTCGAGAATACTGAAATAGTTAAACTAATTCTGTAGACTGAAAGCTCCTAAAATAATTTACAAGCCTTCATAAAAAAAAATCGCATTAAAATTTTGCAGAATTCTAGTCATTTATCTGTGAACTGAATTTTATAAATAAATACAAAAAAAGAAAACAAACACACTACGTGTTTCGTAAAGAATTCTATTGGTTCCTGGTCGAAGAACATTGATGCGAGCTATAAAACAGTCCCATAAGGCACATTCGTACCAAGAATAAATTTTTAAGGTACGTTAAAAATAAATAATACCTAATGCCGTAACAATGCAGCCTGCAAAACATGCCAACAATACACCAGTCATGGCACATTACATCACTTCCTCGGTGGTTTATATCCAGTTTGAAATAAGAGCGAATGGGGAATAGCACGCCTGACAAAAATGTTTAGAAACGCCTGGCATCAGTCGTAAAGAACGTACATTGTCTTTAGGAAAATATTAAACCTGTGAGCTATTTAATACGCACGCATTGTTCGTATAAGACTTAAAAAAATCACGGACGGAAAGAAATATAGCTAACACAGTAATATCGGTATAAGTACATGAAAACAGGCTATTTTCGTTATACGAGCTTTCGACATCCACAGCTTTACTTCAGTATCATAAGAATTAACAGTATACTACCCACTGACAATTTTTAAAGCCTGTGCCGAAACATTTCCATGCTTTTCAGGAGATGTGATGCAGAAACAAATAATCTTAACACAAAAAAAAATTCTATCGCCAGTTTAACATAGAAATGGCGACTGTTATGTGTTTCTCGTTTTACGTGTTTTTAATACAGATGGCGAATTACAGAAACGCAACGAGTCACCTGTAATTATAAATACCACTACCACAATAATCAGACAGCGATTTAATGATTTTAACTGGGATGTACACGTTCAACGGTGATTTTATCGTAGTAGAGTGGTGATAGGCGGATGTGTGTGCTGTCTAGAACTTGCAAATACCGGAGGTGTCAGAGCGTAAAGCAGATATTCACATCTCCAGTCCGGCCAGGTCACGATAAGCGTCACTGGAACGGTAGATCCGACATACCACATTATCAGTCTTTACCCATCGCCTTTGTGTGAAACGTACAGCATAATGTTTATCGCATATAATGGAAGTAAAACCATAGATTCCAAGAACAGATATCTGAATTATCAAGGAAAATGTTACCGCACTCATAATAACACTCAAAAATATGAGCTAAAGTTACAAATACAACAAAACTGCAAGTCACCATCTGATTCAACTCAGACAGTGGCGCTGAAAGGGGCAAATGATGCTTTTATTTAAATCAGGAGTGTCCAAATTTTTCAGCTATAATAATCTACAGCATTGATTCCCAGCTATTAATCCACGACCACTTCCACATAATTATCATTCCTCCTCATTTTATTTTACGCAGCACAACTTCTGAAGCTGATATAGCATCGATGAATAACGTTTACGTCCAATAATGAATTTTTAGGGTAAAGTGGTTAAGGTATGACAGTGTTGCCTGTGGATAAACAGTATGGTATTTTTTTGTTTTGTTTCAAAGTTCATTAGCTCTTATCAAATCAACACAAGCAGCCGCTCCGAGAACGTCCTATCAGAGGAATCTGGCATCACGATACTAGTAATTTCTTTATCAGATCGATTGTTGTTCATGTACCACGGCCAGAATCGATTTAGTACTTCCGATGTCGTGACGGCCATCCAGCTGTCGTGCAGAAAGGCGAGGGTCGGTCGTTTACAGAATCACGAGGTGTGTAAAACACGACTTTACTCCATTTTCACTGAATGGAAAAATAATCATGTTCTAACTAGTTTCTGAGAAAGGCTATTATCGATTCTCCCAATCTAGGTTAGGAATAACCAAAAAATAATCGAAGCTTTCTCAGAGAACAAACGCGTGGAAATGGCATTTCAATATAACGTTTCGGAAGCTGTCTCTGTTTCCATCATCAGGGTTTATCAATGCTGATCGCTGGACAAACTTTATCTGAATCACCGCCGTGTAAGTTTCAAATCTTACAAAAACAAAATTGAAATCAAAGAATATCTTGTTCACCGAGACAAACAGCGTGTCTCAGATTGTATTCTGAAACTGTCCTGTAAAGATACTCATGAACAGAAATTATAGTTGATGATAGACGCAAACACTCTTCTTGCAATGATATTAATGATACTCGGTGTACAAAGTAAGGATATTAATATTTAATTGTTTAACCTCGTTTTCTTTGTCTCTTAGCAGTAGTTATGATAATTACAACGAACTCAAGAGGAGGAGAGTCCTTCGGAAACTAACAATCCGCCAACTGTTCAATTTCCCACCACTTACGGAACCCTAGGGCACTTTAGTGTCCACAATAGTCACGTCTATCCCAGGCCAGTTGAATCCTCACATCCCAAAATTGTTTTGATTCATTTAATTACATCCTTCCACCTACGTCTGCGAAGTATTCCCTTCAGGTTTACCCACTAAAATTTTGTTTACATTTCTTGCCTCTCCTTAAAGTGCTACATGCCCCTGTCCATCTCTGCTCCATAATTTGACAACCTCAGTAATATTTTTGAACAGTACAAACTATGAAGCTATTCATTACTCAACTTTTTCTAGACTCCTTTGGTCCAAACATTTTCCTCAGGGCTCTGTCCTTAGACACCTTTTATAAACGTTGTTCCCTGAGGCTGAGAGACCGACTTTCACACTCATAAAAAACAATAATCATATAATTTATCTGTTGGCAGTTTGCGTGAATGATGTCCTGATTAACACTAAAATGCAGATATGAAGTGTTTGGATCTGCTTACTAGCAAACATGTAGTCAATCCATATATCATACTATCATGACGGCGTGGTTCTGGGCACATTAAATGTTCATCGCTTTGGGAATGTCTCACAGCCGGTGTGAGGTCAGTTTGCACAATCCGAGCCGCCTGTCATGTTTCTCGCATGTACATCCATAAGTAATTAATTGATCAGCGTCTCTTTCAGCTTAGTAGTATACCCAAAAGGTATTTGGCATCGCACGGTAAGATCAGAGTGTTAGACCTACTGTAGAGATGAAGACCACAGCACTACAAAATCACAGACTACCCACGCACTTTTAAATTTACATGCAAAAAAAAACCTGACATCTATCAAATGATCGATTTATTTAGAGATACGACAAAATTTGCTCTGCTTTGTGAGATGCGAATATTTCACGTCGGTGAAAATGTTTTTGGTCTTCCGAGTTGTGACGACGTGCTAAGTTATTCTTGAGTGTGTGGGTTGGATTCATCTGGCTTACGACAGGGACCTGTGGAGGGCTCACGTGAGGACGATAATGAAACTACGGGTTCCATAAAAGGAAATTTTGAACCAGACAAGCGACTAATAGGTTCTCAAGAAGGGCTGTACTCCTTGGATTTAATGATGACCACAGCTTCACATTCTGTTTCTTTAAAATCCATTTTACTGTCACACCTTCTTCTGCAAGCCGTCTCTTCGCTTCAGGTTTTCCTATTAAAATTCTTCACGCATTTATAATCTCTCTCATGCATACTACATGCCCCATCCAACTCGACCTCCATTATTTGATGATCCTAATAATGCCGGATCAATAGATTTATAGAAAAAGCAAACGTAAATTGGCTACAAAAGGACTATTTCGAGAATCAGCAAATACACCACAGCAAACACTTTTATAATTGCTGTGTTTTGGTATAAATTAAGATATTCATCTTCTAACTGTAGGGAACAGCAGGGCCCTTTTGCGACTGTTATTTAGTATCGCCTGCAGGGGACTATGGTTTCTGTAGCTGGCTGCCTAGCGGTGATGCTGCATGCGAGAGTAAGAGCACGCAATCCGCTCCAATTAACATGCTTGTCGTGGTGGTGGGTTTAATAGGCGGTTCAATTCATGTTTTACCACCACAGCACATCTCGCTATCTCCCCCCCCCCTCCTCTGTAGTACCTCATCACCCGCCATTATCTGCCTGTATCTCTCGAATGTAATGTTCTATACCGCTGAAGCTGCAACGAACAGAATACAGCATGTCACTGGATCGCCTGCAGTACGCCCTGTGGCTACTCACTCACAGGGCATACATGTTGAAGTTGAAAATGACGAGTTTTATGGTTGGTTATCCATGTCTCGCTGCAGTTCATAAACTGGAAGTGACGTATGCATTTCCACACACAGACGCAAGTCCTGTAATAGACTTGGGCACATCAACGGAACGTTCAAACCAATTTATTCAAACATTATGGGCTTACATCGTTAGCTATAATGATCTCTAATATTTTATTGGAAAAAAAAAATATATCCAACAGAGTAGATGAACAGGTAAAATTTATGTCCCATAACAGAAAGGAACAGTTTCAAATACGCAGAGCTGCTGTCAGAACCGAAGTCTCGAAATGTTCGATGTCGTCATAAAAGTTGTTGCTGAATTAGTAACAGTTAACAGTTGCTTACGTAGTCAAGAAATTTTGTCCCGTTATGAAGAAACCGGAAGGTGTATTACCGTGCTCTTGAAAGCCCGATTCTGGTCCATATTATAACTTCACCTTATTCATTTAAGATCTACTTTAATATCATTCTTCCATCTGCAGCTACGTTTTCTAAGTGATCACATCCCTAAAGGTTTTCCAACTGATATACTATACGCATACCTCATGTTGCCAAGCGTGCTACATGCACAGCCGATACCATCCTCCCCACTGAATTGCAACAGATAAATCTAAATTGGCCATATTTTCTATAATAAATTTTAACGTTGTATTTCACTGTTTTTGCAGCCTACAGTACGGAATAATAATTAATACTGAAATACAGGCAGACGCAAATAAAGTTTATGGTAGTACCTCGGTTTCTCAACAAGAAAATATGTTTGGAAACATAAAGGAGCAAATCATAACGGGTTAGGAGAAACGCAATGACTTGTACAAACAAAGCGTGGCTGAAGGTAGGTATTTGGAAACTGAGTGGGCACTGCTAGCTTTGCTACGCTGCTGGTCCTGAGCTGTCTTTACTCGTCTGCGCTCCGCTGCTCGTATTGCAATGTTGTTCGATTCTGTTGTGACCTTGAAGCACACAATTTGGCGTGTATTGTCTTGATTTAACAACCAGCGGATTGAGGTACACAGTGGTCGCTTTTCTCTTACAGCCTGTCTTGTGAGGAACAAACAGCACTTGTGATCGCAACCAGTTGCTAATTTAAAGAGCTTCGAAGGCTCGTAGTGAAGCTGTTTGCACAGCATGCAACGTTACAGTCTACATTATCGGAACCTGCCAACAAGTAAACGTGTTGTTTAATTAATAGATTCGCAAACACGGCTAAATTAAAACAAATCCGAGGTAGATCTCATCTCAGTCCCCTAACTAATTCCTGTTCCGAGCAAATGCGCCACTTATGCCTTAAAGGGTTCCCTGTAGGAAAAACATGTATACGTAACACATCACCCCCGCAGCGTAACCCCTCTCATCATCATCATCATCATCATCATCACCAAACATTGATTACATGAGCACTGCACTGACAATACTGCCACAACACTGCATTCTACCACACTCTGCTATCTATACCATTTGCTACTGTATACAGAGTCCATGTACACATGATGTGATGACGTGTATGTTGCGGTTTTGCGGGTCGCCTAATGGGCAAGGCGCGGTAAACCACCGAACTCCCCGCAATGTTATACAATTGAAGCCGCAGAATAGGCCAAGCCTTTGTTTGCCTGTTACCATTACCACCATCGCCCGTCCTGCCTGCCTGCCTTCCTGCTGCCAGACAGATATACGATATACACTCGGCCAAGCACGCATTCCAGCGTCAATAATGTATGATAAAGGCGTAAATGAGATATAGGTTATGTAATATTCCATACAGTTACGGCGGTACCAGCACAGCGGTACAATAATTATTATTGACACGAAGAGCTTAAAATTCAGTCTGCGTGTTATTGTGTGTGTGTGTGTGTGTGTGTGTGTGTGTGTGTGTGTGTGTGTGTGAGGGGCTGGGAAGGGGGTAGGTTGGACGCACACGGAAACAGAAAATAAAGGGGCATTGCCCTAAACAAACTGTAGAATAAATGTGTAACAAGTGTACTTTCTTGTGGTATTCTCGCGGGAGAACGCAGTGCAGAATTGGCTTAGTTTGTCAGCTGTAGTAATTTGTGAAAATTTAAATAACAAGCATATTTGAGCAAACAATGATAATTTGTTATTTCTCGCTAAGGGTTGTTAAAGATAACAAAAACTGGATATTATATTTCAAAAATTGTGCCAGGAAAGGTTTCGTAGTCCTTGGGTCCAGCGAGAAAACTATTCTTGGTCAGAGTGGTTTAAAGATTTCTCTCATCAGGGAGATGAATATTCATCGCCCTGATGACGGAGGCAGTATGACCTCTGAAACGTTGGTTAACATCGACCAGACTACACAGCACAACAACCCAGAAGACGGAAATCTTCATACTCACCGCTGTGAAAACCTCAAATCTTACACCCTGGTTTACTTGATGTAAAAATGCAGATACATACTTCAACTTTGTAAACCAATGACAATTCGATATCAAGAATTATTTAGGGTCAAGATGAAGAAGCCGCAGTACAAACCCGTTTATCGCGATGGTGGGGGGAGGTCCTCCTCACCCCAGACCTCCGCAACTCTAACGATAAACTCCCGATTAGCCTACTGTCCATTACTAGACCCTTGCTGCCCCACAAATGCGACCAACACTTGCCCAGAGACAACGCTGTTGCTGTTTCTAAATTCAAGAGCAGCAAAGCCGCAGCCAGCAGCGGCTGACCACTTAATCCCAAGAGAACTCTTGCTACAACACTACGCGGGATTGCATACACGAGCGGCGAAGTGTCTGTTGAAAAGAATTAAAAATGCCTCCCAACCACTGTAGTTCCTGCCAAATTGCAACCGAAGTATTCGTCTTTATTACATAGGCCTATATAAAGAACAGAAATGATTAGAATTGGATTACAAAGAGGTCATAGATATGCTCAAGCCTCGAAAAAAGGAAAAAACTTATTTTCATTTAAAAAAAATAAATAAAATGTATAAAGTAAGATATATATGACAATAACGAAAAATTAGTATAAGAGTTAATTCATTTCGCACACACCAATCTGCAAGTACCAACTTATGTGCTGCTGTGCATGTTTAACTAGAAGCAACATCTTAACGTTTCGAGTCAAAAAATTAAATTAAAATTATTTTAAAACAAATGCGTTTCGCTGGGTCCCAGCCGTGATGTAGCAACCCGAATCACGTAAATAAATGCAATGATTTTGATTTGTTTCCATTCCAACGGACTAGAATCGGACTGTTAATCTAGCACACAAAACAAATGAACAGCTCCGTCATTTAGGGATCCAAAAGGAAAATTGCCTTACACACAGTAGTTACTATTGAAAATTGGTAGGAATATAAACAGATACTGAAGAATGACTTGTGCAGACCGAGATGAGAACGGGGGACCCAGGCAAGGGTGACTTCTGTAGCACGTTTAAGAGAAGCAGAAATCAGTCCGGCGAAATTAACCCATGAATTGTTTCTACGTTTAGGGTTTGTTCTGTGGCGCGCAAAGATTTCTGACAGGACTATAGAAATCGCACAGCCGCCTAGTGGTGTGGAAAGCTTAGGGTTTGTTCTGTGGCGCGCAAAGACTTCTGACAGGCTTATAGAAATCGCACAGCTGCCTAGTGGTGTGGAAAGTAAGTATTGTTGCACGGATCGCCAATCGATCCGATATTCAAATTCACAGGGGGTCCTAATAAGATCTATACATATAATAATACGGAATATTAACCCTGTTACTGATCTCATAGGTATCAACTGTGCCACAAAGCTAACGCTGGTAATATTGAACACTTACACTGGATCAGCTTATTCACTAAGTGCTAATGCTGAGGTATTTAATGGTTTAGTTTATTAAAATGTATTAATTTAATTCAGTGAATATGTGTAAAACACCTTTTTGGGACACCTGAATAAATATTTATTTTGACACATGAAGATAGTTGAGATTTTGACCATCTGCCCATTTCGTCCTTTAATCACAAGAATTCTTGAGTGTATTAACTTTCTTACTAATTAGGATATTTTATTTTATCTTATTTTTCATGGATACTGCAAGTTGAAAGGCACGGATTGTAACGCAGATTTGTGGTATTAAATATGTGACGTCATTGGTTTTAGCTTTGTTTAGTTTAAGTTAATTTTATTAATTTTTCACTCCATGCGAAGCTGTTAAAATGGACCCAGACGAATAAAGCAACATAATCAGCTTTTCGGTTGTTAGTAAAATCACTTCATTTCCCCACTCGCAAATCACACACGCGCGCATAGCTTTAAAGTAAAACGTGTTTTAAACCATTTGCATTGTGTGTGTGTGTGATTTATTTAATAAAAACGTTCAGTTAGGGCTATAGGACGTTGCTGAGTATTTTGTATGAAAAATACGGTTCGGTTCAACGTCATGACAAATAGCACAACCAGGTAATGCCTGTTAAAGAATTGGTTTCACTAGCAGATTTTAGCAGCAGAATTAACTACCAGCTGGTAGAAGCGGTCCTCGAAATAAATTTTACAGATTTGCTATAAAAATTCTATGGAACATCGATATGTGATTCAGTTTTTTTAAACATTTTACAGTCATTACTTTCAGTTCTTGTATGGCCAGCCCACAGATATTAAGCATACAAATTCCTCGCATTCCTATTTGTTTTTATTTGCCCTCAAACTTCTAATAATATTTGCGATATGGCTTCCTTCATATTTTCTGTAATCGCTAATTAAATGATTACTTATTTAATGGTAGGTCTGTTTTATTACAGATTTCTGATAAATTTTTTTCTAACAGATAAAAATTGTGCTGAATGTTTTATTTATGAGTTACATAACGACGCTTAAACAGCTTAAATTATTAAACGATTAATTGGAAATAATGTGGAAGGAAGAGATCGTCGCCAAAACGACATTTTCCTAGAGCGACTTTGGAAAACTAGAAAAATCTCGTCGGAAGATCGAGTTGACATTTGAACTCGAGAGGGGGTCATGCTTCAAATAGATCCCGTGAGACGGTGCGATGTTTTGTTGCAAATACAGCTTTGAAATACAGCCTGCAAACGACGGTCATACTACACGCACGACACGCATGTCAGAGAAGCTGCCGCTGCAACACGGCGAATAAGACTAGAAGAAGGCCACTTTAATTCATGTCTTAGTTATTATCATTATTTAAAAATAATGAAGACTTCAGACGTTTCAGAAGTTCTTACTGCCTCCATCATCATAGCAATGAATGAACCAATAAGCAGTTCTGAAACGACGGTCAATTTTCTAAAAGACTGCACGGCGCAACATCCCAGGACAATTTTCAGCACAAGAGACATTTAAATCTATATAAACCCAATTCTTCAGAATTCTAAAACGCAGAACGTTAAGCACTGGACAAGTTTGTGGGAATCAATCGAATATGCAGGCAAATTACTTGTGACGCAGAACGCGAATTCTGCCCTAGACGTCAGGTGGTGCAGAAAATCAATATTATTAAATCACCTCGACAGTACTAAGGTATTTAAATAATAATATGATATTATTATGACGCTGCCCTTTCTTTTGTATATTAAAAACATTTAGTGGTGTGGCAAACTATTAGCCACTTCTGCGAGGGCGTACACAGAATGCTGATAGTAAGAGACAAGGACAGACTGTAGAATGAAAGGGCGAGTGATACACACAACCAATTACACTGCGAAGCAAATGGCAGATGGCCAGAGAATCGACGTGGTAATGGAATCGCTAATAACCCGCGGGACAAATTCTTAGTCATGCTTGCCCATTGTGCGTGCGGTATACCGAGGTCCTGTTGCTAATGGTTACGAATTTTCTGGTCCAAGGATGCTGCATAGTTTAGTACCTATTATGTAGCCCTACAAATTATTCACTTTATTTTTTCCTAACTTTTGACATGTAAGTGTTTCGGAAGTAAAATGTGCTCCCGTCTTCAGAGTATTTATCACCCAAAACATCATTAGAATAACAGCAAGTGTTGAAAGAGAATCTTGTAGAAAACCATTTAAGAAGTTTGATTAATGTACTATTTCCCGCGAGTGAATTCATAACATCATTACCATCTTCGCTGAGGAAAACATAAAGAAGTTCCAAACAAACTCTTACATAAATAACATAAAATACAAGGCAAGGCGTAAGGATGACCTCCGTAAGTCAAGGTGCTTACTTACTATGTAGGGATCAAATTATTCATTAATCTTCAAGACAGCATTTAGAACTTAAATCACGTTGTAAACGTATCTAGGCCAGCGCTGAAATATTTATCTTTTATCTCATTCCTACCCTGTAAAAGAATTTAATTCAACTGAGTGGGGCATACAATCGAACATCCTACCTTCAATAACAGGATTTTTTAATTCTTACGTGCAACACATTTCCACATTATAAAGGAAAGCTATTATTTATACAACAGCTTTTAATATTAAATACTTTATATTACTAAAGCCAGTTGTTTACACTATTTTAGATAATAAATAATTCGTATTAATAAGAAAGAAATTAACAACAATTAAATCTACTAATCTATACATAACACAATGAATACATTACGACCTCATGAGTCAGTAGCTCGTTTTTAATATCGTCTATGTCACAGAGCAAAGAGTTCGTTGCTATTTGTTTTAAAACGCGGAAACTGTGTGTATGTTCCTACAGTCAGTGCTGTTAAACAGGGGGTGATGTAATATTTACCCTGTCCGTCGGGATGGTCCGATACAACCTATGATAGAGAGTGGGGAGGGAGGGACGGAGGGGGGGGACACAAATCCCCAGGCCAAGCTCACTCGAGGATCCTCTGGTTCTAATTTACATGGTACGAAAAATAATGTTTCCACTTGGGTATATACGTATACACGTAGGCCTGCCTATATGCACAAAAAATTCGCTAAAAATATTTAAGTTACAACCAGGTCTGTATATGTTACAGGTTAACAAGCTGTCTCCATATGAAATAATTCCGAGAAATGAACGTAACTTGATTAACACTAAAGTCCAATGGCAAGTACAATAGCCCACTTGTTTCAAGAACCGATGAATATTCATTTAAAATTTATAAGTTCCGTTTGATATAAATGTAAACACGGTTTGTTTCTTGGACGCCATCAGCCAACTGATCATTGATATAATGGACCAGAGAGACAACCAATGAAAAACATACAATTAAGTGCATCAGTGGGCATTTTTATTTTGGTATCTATATTAATAAAATCTGCTAGCAACTGTGAAAAAATATGACTCATATTGAATGGAAGTTAGAGCATTAAAACTGTATCTGTTGTCCTCTGGGTAATTTAAATTCCCGGTGTAAAAAAAACTTCTTTCTACCCCACATTTCAGTAAAGATTTAAACAAAAAAACTTACGCATCAACGTTTTGTTTCTATCAAGTAATATTATGGCAAAATTAAAAATTTAATACTCACAAAAAAATTTACTGATTACATTTGAACGAATTCTTAAAAATCAAGGAACATCTTTCAGAAAACGCTGTTCATATTTTAAGTCTACTTATTTATATATCCATTACGCCGCAAACATCAATCCTGTAACCCTGACCACATCACAGAACGTCGAATGTTCTGTAACACGTAAATAAACAATCACATCAGTTTATGCGCCTTCGACGCGCTGGCAAAGGATCCTTACACAACCTAAAGGTACAGATTTCTGCTCTATTTAACCCCCTACTGTGCCGTACTATAACACCATTAGCCACCCCATATCCAGCATACGCTGTACCTACAGATAATGAAGGAAACGGTGCATGATGTATATAATGCAACACATAATTACCTAATCAGCTCATGTCGTACTTCGTCACCGTGATGTGAAGCTGTCTACCAGAGGAGGAATGGGGAAAGGAACAGGGCTGCCATGTCCATAAGTTTATGTTCAGAGGCGAAATGCTTAGCAAACCTGGTCTATATGACCCTCATATATGCTGTTGGTTCTCGGCACACAACTGAATTTGCGAACAAATTCAAACTGCGTTAACGGGTTTGGATACTGGCGTTCTCCCGCATGAATCGTTCGCTGGGACCCAGAAAGCAAATGTTATGAGTCCGGCAGCTTCGCCTCTGGCGTGTACACAGAGTAAATACGCTACTGCACGGATGTGCTGAGTTTGCTAGCGATTTGACAATACCATCAACACAGCCCGAAACTGGGAAATGCGCAAGATGAAACTCTCCAAACTGTCAGTAACCTGACCCAACAGACAAATCGAACTATACGTTCGGTACATTCAGTGTGCGGAAAATAACGAGAGCAGGAGAGAGAATCAACAGACTAAAAGAACAACACTTTATGCAGAATTATAAAAGACTAGGATTCGTGATGCTCCCAGAGCATTGTCATGTCTGCATTAATTATATGGGATTTTCATTATATTTGGATGACTGTCTTCTGTGCTGTTACGCATGTTTTACAGATGCTTGCTACGATGACGGAGGTTATTGACCTAATAGAGACAGGAAGCGTATCTGAGACATCGGTAAACTTCTACTGGACTAGGAGACAGTCAACTTCATACTCGCCACCGTGAGAACCTGACATCTTACCTTCATTGTATTTAATTACATACAGTGACATATATTTATTCGTATTGATTGTCGGTAAAGTTACTGATTACAGGCACGGAATGAATATCTGAAAGCTTGTCCTTGAACGATCGGCCTAGTATTGGTGTGTGCAATTTTTGGGTGATCTACCTTTCTTTCCAAAATTTAGGACCCTGTGCATATTGTTAATAAAAGAAAGTACTAGTTTAGATGATGAAAATTTGATTCCGGTGTCTTGAAACAGTTACAATTTTTTTTTTAGAGTATACAGACTTGACCGACCGACACCTCATCGGATTCTATCAAGCGTTCATATTCGTGCCGGCTACTGTACTTCGAAAAAATGATAAATATTTTTACTTACCAGCATCATGAAGGACTCTTAATAAATGCCCATTCTGTTTTCTCCATATCCTGTGGGCCTATATATCTCACGAAGAAGAAGGAAAACAACTAACAAACTAACTAACTAACTTTACACGTAAAATCTTCACATTTATCACAAGCGATAAAAACACGGTAATTCATAAACACGATACGTCTTTGGTAGAAACAACAAACTTTCTTATGATGGACGAACAATATTATGGCCCAGATGTTACACACTGTATTAAAAACACACAAACACCGGTGACGCTATAGGCCTAATATCACTGTGAAGGTTGCACTCCAAAAACCGAACTGTTGATATTTAAATTGACGCTCAAATAACTTTTCTCTTTGTTTCTGCAAGTTCAGTATTGAAATACAGTTTTCCGATATCAACGCACACAAAACGCGAAACACAAACTCCACATGCTATTCTACATTTCTGCACCTTTACCGGCAATCTTTTTCCCACGTTTCTGGTAGCGATGGCCGACGGCGTTATTGTGCTGTTTGGGATGCGTTCATTACGCATTGCAAGAAAGGGCGGTAACAACAACTACCAACATAAACAAAGTAAAGTGAGTTTGATTTAGTTACCGTGAGAAAGATTAAGAAGACAATAATCTGTGCGTGGGTGTAGTTCGCCTGTCTGCCCAGAGATGTCTTATGAATGAATTGGCTCATATGCAAAGAACTCAGTAGGAAAAATATCCCCAGTATTTATCGACTACAAACCTAACAGAATGCCGATCACTTATGAATATAATAATTAGTTCAGTACATTTTCAAATACAGGATCTCATATCCAGCATTGTTTCTGTATTCAAAGTGTACTGGGATAAGACGTTTCACCGATATCAGCATAAAGTTTAATAAACTTTTCTAAATTTATGGGATCGACTCCATTTCTCACAGCAAAGAATATCGATGTTAAGAGAGTCCAGTACACATCTAATTAAGATATAGGGAAATAGGCTTGCATAAAATGTGAATTCTTAAAAATTTTTTAGATCTGTCAGTGATGTGTTATCGTCCTAATAATGAAATGCAACAAATTTATGGAAAATATGCCACATATTGTTACTTTAGACTAATAAATGCCAGATTAAAACGAAACATTTCTAAGACATTTCGACATTTGGAAATTATACCAATTGCTAATAATTCACTCTAGTAGAGCATTAATTGGTCATACGGCTTGACATAAAGTTTATTCCCATCTTGTCAAACACATTTTCTAAATTCAGTATGCGCTTTTCATGAATTTCTTAGGCGGACGTCAGCTCTTAATTTACAAAGTAACTCATGAATTCAATTTATAAAAAAAATCTTTGCCGAAACGATCGGGATTTGAACCTGCCATCTCAGTGTATTTAGATAGCCTGAAACTTCACGGCAACCATTGTCCACCGTAAATAAATACGATGACAGAAAAGTGAATATTTAATTCATGACCTCGAAATTACCAAAGAGACGTTGTTTATAAAAAAGATATTAAACACGTTACCTTTGTGTGAGCGTATAGGTCTGTTTATTGAAACTGATACACCCAAAAATTCTTTCCTACTTGGAAGCAGCCAAATTGCTTACGCAAATCTGTTGTCGTTGTGGTAATTCCGAACGTTCATTATAATTACCCGGTTGAGCAAACTTTAGAGTGGCAAGAGTAGAACCCTCATTCCCTTCCCACAACTTCTATTTCCTCTACAACCCTTCACCCTCTCCTACCACTTTTCGTCTCATTTACTGGAGCTAGATTCCTAGAGTCTAATGAGTTTACTCCAGCCTCCCTCCTCAACGGTTTCCTCCGCTATGAAACGCTGTTCACCAATATAGTGTGCAGTGTTGCCTCTCCCATACCTCCCGCCGTTCTTACCAATTTGCTTTCATAACCGCCTTAATTATAGCTTAATAACGTATTAACGCGCAAGCATTTTACAAACCAATTAATACAGGTCGTCTCCATGATGTAGCTTCATAGCTTACAGAACCAGACGAACTTGACAAAAACCACGTCCTTTACAATTTGTAATATGATCTGAATCATGCACGAGTGCTATACAAATTTGTATTAAAGGTTTGTTTTATTCTGTATAGCATTTTGCTGCTAAGATATTAAGTTGTTTGAGGTTTGTACGTGACTACAGACAGAGATGTTGGTAATATCGCTGGTCAGTTAGGTGAAGGCCGGAGGGAAGGGTGACCAACCTTTTTTATTTTCTACTTACGAGCACGTTCAGAACAGCCTTCCTGCTGTTCAGTGAGTAAGTGGTGATTCTCCTGTGGTTGAAATGGCCAAATGTATTTCGTAACCTAACAAACCTGCTAAGATCACTGGCCTTGTAATCATGGGGTCTCGGGTTCGATTCCCGGCGGTGCCCGAATTTATAACTTGTGTTGGGCAAGGCCGTGGTCTAGGCAACACGGAGTTTTCCTCCGGGGGGCTTCCCCGGTTTCTCCGTGGCATCCCAAAATTACTCCATTCACACACAGAAGAAGGCAATGGCAAACCACTTCTGGATCATCTGCCAAGAACGTATATGAACAGGTCCCAGTCCGAGAAAAGGATGGAAGGATCCTGTTCATATGGACCTGTCGTCAGACAGAACACTAATAATAATAATAACCATAATACTGTACTTCACTTTTGCTTTTAATTAAATATACATCAATGCTGGTTGAATTATTGGCATCAAATCACAGGTTCGCTACATCTGGCAAATGTCAGTAATATTTATTTTGAGAGCAACTAGTTTCCAACTAACTTAATTTCAGCCAACATTCCTAATTTTATGATGGAAGCTTTCATGGTATTCCTGAATGTGTACGAGCATGTGCACATCTGCCTTCTCCGACCTGACAATAACATTGGTATCAATTGACCAGTCTAGTATAAACACGGTGCCAAAAGTCACTTTGGACGTATTTTTATGATTGTAGAGAGGGTTTACATAAAATATTTTTAAAAGCGTACTTCATTTTTAAGAAAAATATATTTGTAAGTAACACAGCCATCAGTACCGTCAAAACTCTGTTGTAACGTGAGGAACTATTTTCTTTTCTCTCCTTAATTTTATGATCAAGCTGTTTGGGTTCAAGTCCCACTGCCATACAACTCTTCACTACATTAATCTTACGCAAGATCAAATTAAAGATTTGGGATCTGCAGGGCCAAAGATCATTGACTTCACATAACGCAGTATTTGCCAAGACGAAATTCAGAAGAACGTATGCTCTACAGCGTGCGTTTAGCTTGTACGCCACAACCTACCTGACGGTATAATAGGTTAGATTTCAGGTTCTGAAGGTGGTGATTATGAATATGTCTTCCGAGATGTGCCATTTAATCTGGTACATGTCTACCAGTGACTGCGAGGTGCTTGTTGCCTCCATCTTTACCTTGATGTGGTTGGGAAACTTGTCACCTATTACGGATATATTTTGAGTGCGCCCCTCAAAAAAGGGCTACAGATACAAAACCTTCCCATATAAAAGGAACAAACTCTTGAATACTAACGTTATTTCATGTGACGTGGGTAATGTTCTCATGGTGGCAAGTATGAAGACAGCCATCTTCTGGGTTGTAGATTCACGTAGTCTGGTAAACTACGAAACTATAGTGTTATAACCCGGAAGACAGCCATTTTTATTTTTTGGGATGGTTCTATGTCTACAGGTAACAGAAAACGCCGAAATAATAAGATGTTGGGCCTGCACAAACACACGACATTCTAGGAAAGGCTTCCAACTTACCCTGTTATATAACCACAAAATAAAATGTTTCCCAAAAATAAACTAATTTTTGGTTTGAAAGATAACATTAGTTCTATAAATTATAAGGACAGTTCTAATTTCAACAGGACGTATGGAGAAGGAAAAAGGTAGAATGTAAATAAAACAAGTCAATATTCTGAATAATACATAATTTTAAGACACGATATTATAAACAATGTCTTGGATACCCACCGTTACATAATAAAACTTTAAGATTACTTTTTCCCCCCCTCAGTTTTCATACCGTCATCAATCCTGCAAATTCTGTGACTGATAACACCATTGGCACCCATTAGAAGTTAAAATTAAAGAGTCGCCAATCCTGCGCACAAGTTTCAAAAGACAAGGAAAGTATTACGAAGGAAACGTAGAAAGATCTACGCAAATGCGCATAGTGTTACATATATTTATTTTAATTAAAACGAAAGATAGAATAACACCTAGATTCTGGAAATACTTAAATAATTATCTGAAATCAGTCGGGATACTTCGCCTTCTCGCCGAATCCATCCGCGCGACTTACAGTATAACCCGTACAACATTATCGAGAAATCTCCACGCGCTCTCTGACGTAAGTTTAAAAATTTTCCACAAACTTAAATCCAAAGCAAAATACAGCAGTAAACTTGATTATTCAATGAAAAAACATTATATACCGATTATACTGCATCAAACGTAATCATTACAGAATTACGCTCTCCCTGTATCGATAGCCAATTACAACTTGTACCTCTCTCCCCACTCGTTTTCTGTCATCTGTCTTACACCCAATGTCCCCCCCCCCCACTTCTGCCCAGCATTCCTCCTTAGCTATAAGGGGCGGTGGTGGTCGTCGTCGTAGCTTCGTCCAGCTTCTCTCGCTGGTACAGGAAGTGAGGAGTCAGCCATGGCTCTTACTCGATGTTTTCCATTTAGCGTGAAATGACTCTATATGCTCCAAGTTGATGCCTGGAATTAATATATTTTTTGAATAAAGACGTCTGTCTTCTGGGTTGTGACGCTTTGTAGTCTCGTAGAAGTTTATAGGAGCCTGCTGCCTCCATCGGCCTGATGATGAAGGCAGCAAGTACCTCTGAAATGTCAGCAGACTTCTACCAGACTAGAAGACAGCAATTTTATAGCAAAACTATCATCGATATAATTTGAGAAGTGAGAATAAACTACGCCAGCTATCACTTGCACTGACATAAAAATGACTGTAAGACAATATCATTACCTGCTGATGTGGCAATCCCCAAGAAACTGAAGCCTTTACTGGCTTCGTCTTTGGCGCCACCCCCAGTCAGAAGTGTAACCAGGGCTACCTCAGGATGTCTCTCATGTACTCCGGTCTGCTGGCTGAAATAGTGGCAGCATTCTACCACTTGGAAAAACAGCCTGCAATACGATTACCTCCCTTAACTGTGAATCGATGACTCCTGTTTTTCGGGGATGCTAGTTATTTTATTTATGGTTTAACCAAAGGCACTGTCAGTAGCTCAGATTAAACAGCGCTGAATATAGGATCAGAATCAATAATGACGTGGAGAGGATATGGAAGAAGGAAGCAGTTCTGGCCTGAATTTAAGGTACTCATCTGCCATTTGTTAGCAACTAACAAGCCGTCCTTTCTTAAGTTCTCATCAAGCGATAAATTTAATACATTACGCCCAAACACGACACTTTAACCTTCTTCATAAACGTGTCTTTTAACATCAGATGAAGTTCATTCTAGTGGACCAAATAAAAACCTTTAAACTTGGTAAACAATTCACACAATGAACATAACCAATAAGTGTTCCATCCGAAATAAAATCAACTTACCACGCCTCTTTATCCTTCTTCTTGGGGTACTTGATGAGGGGCAGAGGAAGACGCTCATGAGATCGCTGGGCTCGCAGGAAACGGTTACCTCTTTGGAACTGAGATTCAAGCCAACGAATTGTCTCACGAGCTTTTCCGACCTCTCTCTTCAACTCGTCTAGTGCTGACAGAACTGAGAATTCCGTAACATATAAGCAAACATTTCTTTTCCCCAGTCATTCTAGTCTGTAATTTGCATAGGAGATAAAAATCTCAAAGCAAAGTTTACCTGTATAAACTGTTGGACAGTAAGAACAGAGGGTCGTATTGTTTTCTAATCACAAATAACTAAACAAATATTCTAATTTTTTTAAATATATTAAAATATGTGGTTAAACTAACAATTTTCGTGTGAATATGGTATCATACGCGACTATGAGACCGGAAGAAACGTGCTTAGTATCTACATTAATTTTAGATTTATAATTTCATGCGCGACAAGATCTGTAATATCCTTCGTAATGTAATGTAACAATTTCTGGCGAAGTTAATAATGTATATTAATAGGATCAACACTTTGAAGGTAAGTGAATTACAGTTACTAATGACTGTAGTGACATTCAACAGATGAATATCACCCAGGGTGGGGGGGACACACACACACACACACAAACAGTAAGCAGAGATTGCTCATACTTGATTCCACTACAAAAAAAAAGTCAGATGTTAAAAGACCGTACATACCAACAGATGGAATGAGGATGATGAATTTGTGGGCTCCAACCAACTGTTTCACAAAGTGCATGTGATGAATGAGGGCATCACTATCAACAGCAAGGTAAGGTGAAAAGGCAGCACCTCGATGTCGAACTCGAGACTCCAAATCGCGTACTTCTGCACGGAGCCACAGTTGACCCATGTGATGCATCAATTGCCCTCGGCGAGACGATGTTTCTGGCTTTGAGGCAGATGCTGACTGATCGTTGGTTCCAGCATTATTAACATCCGGCACCTGCCACCAGTCAACAGTCACTGCACCTCAACTTCTAAATTTAGAGAGCTATAACACCTTGTTGCCGTATAAATCACCAGTCATCGCACAATGTAAATGAACACATTGAATGTGACAGATCAGAGGCTGGTATGCTCGTAACCATGGCCAATGAGAATGATGGCGACGAACAAAGACAATAAATGCACAAAATAGTAAGGAGAACATCACGCAAAAAAAAAAAATCCTCGACATTAATCACTATTCAAAGGCGGCAAAGTAATATCTCTGAAAGACTTCAATTACAACTTACGTTCAACACCGGTAGGTTGACTTGGCAACCATTTGCATAAATCAAAATACCTAAACCATGGAGATGAAAGATGAATTATGATAATCTCAAACACAGAGTTCGCGGGTAAATAAAACAATATCTTCAGGCTTTTTCCTTCACTTCTGTTATTTTTCTTATTTATCATTTCCTGTTTCTGATCCTCATGGACCAGATCAGCAGGGAGTCAGTTCTACCTCTTCACCACTCCAAACTGGATGGAAGACTGCCAGGGTGAAAAGAAAAAAAAAAAAAAAAAAAAAAAAACCACACACACACACACACACACTTGAATAAAAGAAAGGAAAAAAAACATGAAAAAGTAGGGTCGTCTCTATTCATAAAAGGGTGGGTTGTAGAATGCTGGCAGTGGTGAAATAAAATCTAGTGTTTTCTCCCCCTTCATCCCCCTTTACTACTATGCATTTTCTTTTTACACAGCTTCTAAACTGCTGCTATTAACTCGTGCTATTCAAGTGGAATTTATCTTGCGCCCCCCCCCTCCACCCTCAATTTCATGTTTTCTACTTCCATACGCTCTGCACGACTAAACTGCTAGCCAATTTTTTAGCCCCTTTAACCTGAATAACAGGGTAAATACAGTCTTTCAGAAATCCACATCTCTCCTTGTATCTTAGTATTGGTACTGTTACGATGAGGTGCGACTGTCTCTATAAAACTGGGGCTCTAAAGGGCCCTTTATCCATCCCCCAGACGACACGTTAGTGAATTTGTAATAAACAAGTCACTGTATGAAGATGGATGCCTGCTGGAATGTTGCGCCGTGCTTCGCGATAGAATTTAATAAAAGTTTCAAAGGTCCTTACTCACTCCAGGACATTAACTAGCTAATACAACTTATATTTGCGAATACCTGCAAGTGGGAAGGAGTGTGTTTCAAATACAGAGCTGCAGTATACGGTGACCCCAAAACACATTTTTTTTTAAATCAGAGAATATAAAGATGACACTGATAATGGTTAGCACGGAAAATGTCCATCGCAGACACGTTATATAGTGGTACAGGTAGTGTAGTTAACACGAAACGTTAGCGTTACTACAGAATATCAGGACGACCACCTAGTAATGATCCTAGACCCGTTCCATACCCTAGCGTATGTGGACGTCATATGGGGATTTTACCAACCGGATAACAACCTATTAGCTGAGCCCCTAGCTACCACGTTAACCCCCTCCACTAACCCGCACAACTCCCTTCCCATACCCTACATGATGGTCGGATTATATTGCATGCAAGTATTAAACCATAATAATAAACCGGCGTCGAAAATATACGAACAATTTCCATCTCATTTCCATGTAAATGAGATTGCCATTTCTCCCTCCATCTCGCCTCGGCCACAGGAGCGGTATCCTACCACAGTCTGGTCCAGCTTTACCTTTATATGTGGTCCACAGTATTATCAAGCATCTACTTCACAGCAAAAGTGTATAATCAAGCATTACAGTCTAATTAAACCGCGACATAATTAACATTACTTAATCACTTTCTTTACCTGGCAAATTTTCTCGAAGATCATGTATTTGTTCAAAAATTTGTACCTCATATTTTTGGAGTGTTGGCACCTCTTGCTAGTTCGTAAACAAAACAAAGAAACATCGATGGCATGAAAATGTCGAAGTGTCAATGATGGACCAAAACTGTCGTAACCGAAATCTGAAAACACAAGCCTACATTATGGAGATAAATACAATGACGCCCATTATTTTTAATTCTCTGATCTGTACACGTAACTCTCGCATTTCGCGACCTTATTTCAGGATCATTAGGAGCATCAATATCTCATCTGTGGCCATGGCAGAAGCTGGACCATTAAACTGCGCGCGCGGACTATAGATTAAGGCCTCTTATGGTGCAAAACTCAGAAAATCCACGTTTCCAGTCTTAGAATACGCCGTATAATGAGAGTCACCTGTACAGAGATTCGCAAAAAAAAAACTGGCCTACTGTAAGCATTTAAACATTCTGCCTCAATATTCAACTACTTCTATCTTCAGCCCTGAAGAATGAGACCGTATGTTCCTCCGAAATCTTTCTACTAGCAACAAAGCCAGCAGAGGCGTCGCTTAGGCCGTGTTTTACCGAAACAGCTTGGATGTGTTACACTTGCCACCGTAGCCACCGCCACCACTGCGCTGCGGCTACGCTCTGGTTCAGCTTTGACCAAGGGACCAGGTTTCGCCATACGCGGCAGCAAGCTGACCACTCTACAGGCCTACTGGATCTCTCTCCACCCGCCCAGTCTCCGGGCTCATGCATACATAGCAGATCCTACAATACACACACACACAGCAGCAGCCAGAA
>NW_019059863.1:144882-158833 GCF_000696155.1 Zootermopsis nevadensis | reverse complement strand
CGACCATGGAGTTAGATGCACGAGAAGAGAGGGAGTCGGTCCCCATGCGAAATAACCCCATCCCTAAATCCAACTTCAACGATCCCCCCACCCCACCCCACCGCATTTTAACCCTATTTATCATCTTGCTTCTCTCTGACCTAATCCGACCTGTGAGAGAGGTCAGAGAACATCACAGGATTTAACATCTGCGTCTTTTTGTGTGTAGTCTATCCAGACATTTCCCAGTTTCGTTGGCGTGCAGACCTTACTGAATAGCGACTGGCTACTATACACGAAGGATACTTTATTACTTGAACAGAATAGGTGAGCTTCTAGAAATTCTAGAAACACAAGACTTGGTAGAACAGTTGAACTGGATGTGTGGTTCACAAATGAAATATCCCAGACCTACAATGCTTCTGCTCGTTAAAAATCGAAATTAACCACTGATTACGCTGTAAAGATAAAACCACCACAACATGAATTTCCGTCATTTTTTACATTGTATATACTTCGATGGACGAACGTTTCTAATATCTCTTTTCTGATTTAGTGCAACTAAAAATAAATATAACTCAGCTTTCCTCCGTTTCGTACAATTCTCAATGTAAACACCTATTATTTTCACAAACAAAAAAAAATCGTACTGGGGAAGTGTTGATTTTTTTGTATTATGTATTTTTTTAGGTACGTGTTAAAGCAGTCTCTTGCATTCCTACGACAGACACTGAGAAAGCCTTGAGAAAATCGAGATTCACTTAGTTTACGAGTCACACAAACACAATTTTGCGAAATTACCGTTCTACGGTAGAGACAATTCGAATACGGTTACACCCCTGGCAGGTGAAATACATTTCACCCTCCGATAAAGCTCTTCTGTCAGTCGATACAGTTTAACTAACAATGTACTTCAGTAAAGAAGTTAATACCTGTTATTCCGCCTTTTGACATAGCTGTCAATGATGATAAAATATCCATCTACTCCCACGTCGAGGAAGTGAAGCCGACACGTTCGCTGAATGGGTGTGGGAGGTGTAGAGGGAGGAACGGATGGATGGAACGCGACGGCACTTCGAAGCGGCGTCGACACGGGAAGGTACGCGATAAAATATTCCTTGTCGTCCAAGTGAGCAAAAGTCTCCCCAAAACCAGCTCATTCGTTGTGATGGCACTTTTCCCACATACATCCCCACCTCAGCCCCACGTCCCATGTTCCTACACTATACGTCTTCAATGCTAAAACGCTGCACGTCTCCTTCAAACCCTTTAAAGCCCAATGGAAACTTTTTGCCCTACGTGCTTCAACAAACAATTAGCAATTCTTCATTTTATATTTATGGGTTTCTACGATTTTCAATGTAAACAGCAATTACGTCCTTAAACAGCATTAACTAGATAATTTTCGTGACGAAGAAGAATTTTCTTTGAGGTCCGGACTGAATTATTTAGACGAACTTCGACTTCAATGGGTATAACCAAGTAAACCTTGCACCCTGGCAAATAATTTTACCTTTTTATTGTCATGCCCACCCAAATAAAATCCAAACAAGTATAAATTTGGATTGCAGTCATCAAACGTACACATTATGAGATACGTTTTCACATCTCCCGAGGATTTAACGAATATATAACAAACATACGATCTCATTAAAATTATAAGTGAGACTAGTTGTAGAACCCTTAATATTTTCGATTAGCATACGATCTCATTAAAATTATAAGTGACACTAGATGTAGAACCCTTAATATTTTCGATTATATAAATCACTTACGACATGAGTTACATCTACCAAAACTGTGTTTAAGTGAACAAACCAACTCCACGGAGGAGTTATTCTTGAAATCTAACAGTCGCTCAGCTAGTCAAGAAGTTCCCCACAACCGAAAAGTTTCGAAGCACTCCCCTGCAAAATTTTCGCTGATGACTGTCGTCTGGGGTGATGAGCCGTCTAGTCTGGTAGAAACTGCGATGACAGAGATAAAGCATAAGACACGACCTGCTGTGGCCTTACACCACTCCTGCGGTCAAGTGTAGGTTGGTTCTCGGACGACCTCAGTCGCAATGACCGGCAGTAGCGCTCAGACCTGACGAGGTGCAGTAATTTATTCAACACCACCGAGACAGCAGCAGAAAGACACAAGGGAAGGATAGAGTTAGACGTACATGACATCACGCCATGCATACTCCACCACGCACAAGTGTTTACTAACCATAGCAAACACATCCCTCTCGTTCAAACTGTCATTACTTGCACACACTGTAAACGTAAGCAGGCATTATTTTCAGAAGGCTGCACGAACTAATATGTTTCGGGGTTGGTTAGTGTTGTGTCAAACTACGGATTGGATGACCGGGTTTCGAACCCCAGCGGAATCCAAAGGATTTTCTTCTATCCTTTGCGTCCGAAACAGCTCTGGGACTCACCCAGTCTCCTATTCAATAGGTACCGGGGAGTAAGGTGGCCGTGACGTGATGATGATCACTCACCCCCATCTAGTGTCGAGACCAAGAACGAATAGGAGCTCATTTTCTCTTCCCCAAACGAAGCAATGGTGTGCTTTACTTTAATAACTTTATAATTTGGAGTATAATCGTTGAGAAGGCAACAGAACACTCATCTAGTGAAGATATTCCTCGTATTTTATGCAACCCGAAAATTCATTACCGTGTTCACAACACCCCGCCAGTGGTCCTTATCACAAGAACTCTTATTCGAGCGGTTTGTTCTTTTAAAATTTGTGTACTGAAGAGAAAACCATACATGGGACAGTACACGGAGACATAACGAGAAACAGCAAACACTGTTCTTGCTGTCTGTATATGACACAATCCTCACGAAGTAGGTTAAACGCTAGTGGCTGCTACGGTTCTGCGAACTAGCACTGCAGCAGGGGAATTTCGAACAAACCCAGCCAACCAAGAGAGTAGACACATCACATATGCAATCTCTTTACATGGCTTCATTTTATACATGGTTTAACTAAGCCATGCTGAGAATCCAAATAGATCCCTGGAGGACGTGTATGCGGGAGGAGGAAAGATCCAGCCTCAGTGCTTCTCCGCATACGGATTGCCGTGTTTTCCAAGCTAGCATCGCGCGCGGGGAGCCATTTGGGTTGCCTATTCAGCAGGGGCCACCAACACGCTACAGTTACCCGTCTATATATTGTATGATTCTTGGGTCATTCGTATGCGGAACCTGACGGAGCACCTGTGTCTACTCGAGGGAGGTGTGCGAGTGCCTGGCTACGGTGAAATGAAGCCGCGCAAGATAAGACCAACAGAAACGGAGCGACTAGCATAAAAGTACACGCCACGTTTGGTAAACATTCGTCACGATGCGATGGAAACACTTGTCGTTTTCTTCACACAAAATTCAAACAAAATGTTCGACGACATAATTTTAAAATAAAGTGTACAAACACTAGATTAAAACAGCTGAATAAAATAGGAAATTGCCCGCCAAAAACGATGCGGAAATCTAAAGTAATAAACAAAGAGACATAAGTATTATCCCACAAGGCCCAAAACATCCCTTATCAGCAAATTATCGACAACCAAACAACATTTGAATGCGATCTCACTGACACAAACCTCTCTGAAGAAGATTGAACAATCTTATAATTTATTCTTTAGTTGCCAAGTACCGTTAACATCCACGCGATATAAAATTTAAATCCAGAAAGAATATTATATCATATAAATTATGTTATATCACACCAACTTTCATTATCTTTAATACAAACTTATTTAAATTATCAAAATAAATTAGTACCTAACGAGATAACTGCATTATCACTTCCACTGCAGGCACAAATGTTGGCAGCACCTCCTTCTTTAAATCCTGCTGACTTCTGGTTGCCCGGTCTCAATTTAGAACCCACAGAAATTAGATAATATTTCTTTAAAACATTTATCCATCACGCATTAAAATTTTTGCAAACATCCCTGGATTAGAGAATGCACAGAAACATTGACGAAGGTTTCCAAAAAAAGAACGTACGACTGAAAACGTTTTAAAACGTCCAATTTTATGCCATCGCCATCACTATAAAATTAAGACTGATCCCTCCCAGCTCAGGACTCAATAGGAACTGGTGGACTCTTCATCCGGAAATTAAAGCGAATCACGCCTCCTATATGCCTTCCTGATGTCGCGCTCAGACGCAGCGGCAAACAAATTCAACTTTGGTTTTACATTACCCACGACTAAACACAAGGAATACGTCATCCCTTCAAAGTTAATTTCACACGTGGCTGACCAGCAATTCGTTGATTCCAAAGAGATCATGATGCAAAATTAGGCTACTCTGATATTTATTACTAATTCCACCCAAAAGCAGAATTTTGAATACTGAAGTGCACGGGTAATAAAACACAGGCCATTTAAAACAGTGGAGCAACCAAAAATGTATTTCCCAAAAATATAACCATTCTTCAGTAAACGTTTCTTCGTAGTTTTGTAAGCCGCGATTCATATAAAAGCTACGACAACTTAATAAAGCGCGAACTGGTGATGTTTTGTCAAGAACTGTCGACACGATAATTAAGAATGAGTTTGGAAGTGAATGGGAAGGAAGAGGGCGTAGCCTACATCAAGTTATTACCCCAGTGAGTGCCAGCAGGAACGATGAAAACCACAAAATACTTCGCTGAAGATCGTCTTCCCTCCTCGAACATCGGACAGGAACTACAGCCATTATAGCGAGGTGCCAGGTCATGCAGTCGTCTGGAACGGCTGAGAAACCCCACAAGAACGCGCGTCATGATAACCTGCCTCAGAAACTGATCCACACACAATGTGCAATCACACGGTTCATTAAGTTACAAACTAGTTCATCTTTCCTTAACGCTTGTAGAATTTACAAATGCTGTATGGTTTAGATAAGCCCTACGTGTAGGGCGACACATTCTGATTCATTTTTAGGCGAAACGCAACCTTGCGCAACCCCTATTAAAACCTATCGGCGCGTGTGTCTGAAGGCATGAACAAACTCGAGGAGGATAAACCAATTCTGATAAAATACGATACTGTAATATTCTACGAAAAACATTCAAAACCATTTAAATTTTCATTTGGTTTAGGCAACCTCAAAGACCACCTCACATAACAACAAAAGAACTTTTTTGCGCGATGAGTACAGTTCCTAACTTGTTAAAACTTTCTTCACGCACAACATATGTTGCACCATCAGAATTTCCTGTAACGCCTAAGAACTGGGTCTTCCATCTCCCCTGATCTCTTGGGCTTTGTGTTGCAGTCAGAAGCAGAGGTCAGCTGCGCACAGGTGATACATGAACAGCCCTACCAGTCCCTGTGGAATAGCGACAGGGTACAGAGGTCCCTCAGGATAAGATTAACACCATGACCTCTTTTCGTCTTCCCTCACATGCTCTGTCCTCCCTCAACTTGAGAGTCACGCACTCCCCCCCCCCCCAAACTATCCCTTTTCAGAGTTCTACAGTTAATTCCTGACCGCTCATGCAAAAGCCTACTCATTAATAGCTCTCCAACACGTACAAACACGTGTACGGTCTATGACGGTCACACCTAATTAACCTATAGAACATACTCGGCCACTGGTATACATTAACAACAGTGCCATGGATGAAGCTCATATCATACGGCCCCCTGAATCCGCCTATTAGCAAACATACATACTACTCGAAACACAAACAAAAGGCTAGCAGCTCCTCTCATGATGTATACGTTTGCGGACAACGCGTGATATCTCTAATGCTCACTGACACAGTAGAGTTGCTCATACCTTGTAATTTCATCGGTTGCTTATTGAAACGCGTTTCGACAACCTGGTGAGTTTCTTTTTTGCAGAGTGGCGTCTTGTAATTAATTAAATTCTCTCCTACTGAAGCATATATTAACTGAGAATTACATCTAGATTGTTAATCATCACGAATTTCACTATTGTAGTAAATAAACTCGCCGAACGTCACCCTGACGATGGAGGCAGTGGGCACCTCTAAAACGTCAGTAAACTTCTACCAGATTACACCGCGCAACATCCCAGAAGACAGTCATCTTCATTAACACAAATATTTGGCATGAAACTTTGCAGGGAACCGACACAATGCATTGAATACAAAGGTCATTAGTGTTTTATGCTAAGCCTACAAATATGCACGGAGAAAAATTAACCGCGGCCCAAATATCGCCATGAAACGCGTACTTTAAAGAAATCTTCAGTGAATTCCAAGCTAATCGGAACAGCATGTTGAAGGACTGGGATTAATTTATCAACAGTCTGCAACTTTACTGCCATTTCATGACTTCCTTAATATCTTCCGTATATAAAGTGAAGATCGGAGACATTGTTCAGTCACAACCAATTCGCAATTCAAAGTCACATCTTCATACGATTCACAAACAACGAAAAACGGAAATAGTTATGTATCTACAGGAACCATTAAAAAAAATCAGTATTCATAAATAAGTTTGTAGTAGTAGTAGGATCACGAATATTTTGTCAAAAACTCAGAAGCCCATACATTTCACTGGTTGAAACAAGCCGAACGCGCAGACGCACGCTTCGGTGACAGAATACTCAATGTTAGGGAAATTATATCCCTGTAGGTTCCATAACTTTGTTTCGCTCCATTTTACAACGCTTTATACATTCAATTATTATAACTGGATTAGTAGCGAGCAAAGAGCAGGATTTTCGGTTTCGGAATCCGGGTTTTTCTACCTGAAGCAGACGAAGAGGGATGGAATGTCGATAACTCGACCATTTGTTGCTACAATACTCAGTCGTTCTGTACGTTTGTGTTGAACGCTGGGCCGATAATCAGCTGGAACAGCCAGCGGGGCCTCTGATTTTTACAGTAACAGTGCAGCGAGCTGTGAAGATTATAATCAATTAGGACAAACTGGACCCGATTGATCGATCACACGTTTAAGCACCGGATAAAAAGGTTAAACTCATGTTAATCAGACATAATCAGATTAGCGACAATCAGTGTCGTGACTGGGGATAGTGTAAATATAGTGCGTGATATATCTGTTACTGCAGCTGGAAAGTTTGGCATGATTCGCTATTTAACCCTAACAACCCTCGAAATCAAGTGGAAAAACCTGTGTACCACCTTTAAAAAAATTTCACGTTAATTCATTTCAAGTGGAATGCAATTACACTCACTTAGTGTGACTCATACACAATGGTCGCCGTTAAGTTGATAGCAACAACCATCTCTCTCTCTCTCACGCAATCACGTGCATTATGTACCGGCCTATCGTTTTATATAATTGCGTTTATACTAATTTAGCATTATTTTTAAACCTCTTAACAGCCCTATGGTAACAATACGCATCATCTGCTTTAACATTCAATAAAGGCGAATCGTTATAAGCGATTTCGCATATCCGCGGATTTTTCTGGAAGTATCGTGAGGAGAATCAATATCCCAGCCGCGCCCCACTATTTTGATTCCGAGGACTATCTCAACTGCCTCCATTTTCAGGTCAGAATAAGAAATAATTGTATATAATCAACAATTTCTTAATAAGGGCGTTTGTACGTGACACTCAAGAGCATAATGGGTTTCGAAGCGACGATACTTAAATTCATAATGTTCTAATTTCAATACGCGATGCTTCTTTATTGGTCGCCTTGCCCCAAAAAATAAATTATGCAAGGCAAGGCTAGTGCCGCGGACCTCGTTACAAATGTAAACATCAACACTCAATAACGGAAGACTGCATTAGTTTCGTTGCCATAGCAGGGCTGGCAACCCCCCCGACACTACAACTGCTTCTGATCCACGCTACGTGCCATGCATATTTATTGAGGTGCTGGGGGAAATGAGTTATTAGTGGCAGAGAGGAAATGCAAGGGCGCATAAAACTGATTACACATCGCGTACCCGTACAAAATAGACCTGGGGTGACTTTTATGAGGTAGAAATTGCAATGGTACCCTGTTTGGTTGATTATTGATTGCACACGACTGTAAAGGCAAAAGAGACTAGGCCTAATATGATACTCTCACAAACCACAATGCAATAAATAATTACATTCAACCATTAAGAACAATATAGTCTGATTCGGTAAACAGGACATGTTGATTAATTTATGTTGTTTCAACTAAGAATGTTCATAAAAGAACTGAAACACCCTAACATCGATTTAATAAAAAAACAGCTTTCAAAAGGATTACGCGATTGTATAAAAAAAACCAGAGCAGTTTTGAAAGTGAGCGGAAATGTTTAAAATCTTTCGTATCACGAAATGACGATTCGCTGTGATAAAATTTAACGACCATAAACAACCTGTGTCCCTCACGCAAGTAACCTAATTACTGACAGTTATGAAACTGTTTTCACAGTTAACGAGATATTAATAGCGTCCGACTTCCCTTTAGAAAAATATGGCTTTTTTTAAAAAAACAAATAAGAGGTCACGGAAGATATAGAAACGCGAACTTTACCCCTTTTCAATTCTGGAGTTAGAACGAATTATGAGATTTCTCAAGAGTCGAGTAGAACAACGTTTCTGTCGTACATCGTCGGATATTGAAAGGCGACTTACTGACTATTAAAACAGGAAAATTTAGGCCTGTAGCCTACAGTTATTATTCCACTCTTACTACTCCGGCGAAATAAACTCGGCTAGAGCTGGGTAGATCCCAGAGTCAACATGGACGCGGTAAAAATCACCCGTCCCTGACGGGAATCGAAAACAGGCTGTCCAGCCCATAGTCCAGTCACTGTACTGACTTAACTATCAAAAGTCTATGGAAACAACGAAAAAAAGTCTCGTTCAGCAAATCCCGCACGTGACAAGCTGAGAAGACATAGAACAGGATATTGCGCCTTGATTCTCGATCCTCAACCCCACAGCCAGACGGGAGTCGTATTAACCCCATGCTGGCATGTACGTCGGCAAACCGTAACCCCGATTCTCCAGCCACCCCCCACCCCCGCGCCGTCCACTCTATCTAGTTATCTAGTTTCATTAGCAACTTTCAGCAACCTATTGCGTTTCGATCGAATTAGCTACTGGATTGCACCAACAAATGAAAATGTAAACGAAACGAGAGAACCAGGTCCTGGCTTAAAGCAAACAAGT
Source organism: Zootermopsis nevadensis (assembly GCF_000696155.1). The sequence continues at coordinate 149,765 of NW_019059863.1, read as the reverse complement.
AACTTGGGGGAAAGCAGTAACGAGAAGCCATTCCACTATTCCTCATTAACAGAAAATTAAGACTTCTGTACGGTATTCCGACGAGTAAACGTACAGTCGGTTTACGTTTGTAGACTGTTGAACCGAAAAGAATCCTTCGTCAGCAGAATTATCCGTTTAAACGATTATCTACTAAACTTGGTTACGATTTCATAAATCACTTACTGATGAACACGTGAACAATCTAAATGCTTTATTTTCAATCCCACAAGTCGACGGTCCCGATTTATTGAGATCTGACACAGAAAGATAAACACAATTATCATTCTTCACTTGTAAGGACTCTGCCTTGTGAGTAATCCCTTACAGTCTCCCTAATAATAACAAGGAAGTTTCGGATATGAGCATTTCGATTGGATCGAGGGACGTTATATCAACAATCGATTGATCGATCTATCGCACTCGCAGCAACGTCAATGAGCACGCACAGTAAATCCACGAATCTCATTCGCACCCCTATTAAAGTATATAACACGCTTTGTCAGTAGAACAGATCACTCAGTCACCACTACAGGGGTACACAAGAGACACTCAAAACAGGTAAATCACCTCTCTGAACTGTTACAATGGTGGCAGGGTCTATGAGCATGTCCAATATAGCGCGATATATCGAACTATCGATACACACATTAACTGCAGGAACTAACCAATATCGAAATCCATGTCCGGTAGTATATTTATCATCTAAAGTCATTAAATTAAATTAATTTACTTCGGAAATTATTTCTTAAACTTAATGCGATTTCACTAAAATGATTTAAATTTACTTCTGAAAATGGAACCTAAAATTAATACGCGTCGCAGATAATTAGCTTGCGGGCACAGCATATTACAGACAGATTATTCCAAAGTGTAAATGTAGGAGTACTGCGATAAAATGGTCGTGGCCTGACTTGCCCCATCTTCATTTCCCATTCAGAACTGAATCGTCTAGTAAATATAAAACGTAAAACGACGTTTCGGAGATGGGACTCTATCTCCGTCTTCAGGTTCCTACACAGTTGGGCCCACTAGATAGAGCTAATCCCTATCTCCTGAAGACGGAGATAGAGTCCCATCTCCGAAACGTCGTTTTACGTTTTATATTTACTAGACGATGGATAATATCAAAGTAAATTTTTATTCAATTGAGATTTGTTTTCTTAAATTCCGGTCATAACACCTAATTAACCTTATGACGCGCGAATATGGGCGCAAACCTTTTTAGAACAACATTAAGACGACCAGCTTTGCAGCCACGAGTTGATGTCAAACATTACATTTGCAAATACGAGATTCGTTACATTTGCAGGACACATTAAATAAGTTTTATAAATCGAGAGCTGCGAAGAAGGAATCTCACTTTTTTTCAACACCGAATAGTACAAAGGCCCAATTCTTCTCTTTAACACAAACGTACTCTTTATTGATCTGATCCTACCCCGTCAGAGCTCTATTGGTTCTGTCGTTTCGCTGCCTCCTCGCCCCTCCCTGTCACATATACGTGCTCTGAGCTACAACTTAGGTATTATCGAATGCCTTCACAGTTTACTATAGAACCAAACACACTCCGCTCATAACATCAGAATGTAAATAAAAATGGATGAAATTTCAACTTCCTAGAGCTCGATTCTGTCACAATGAAAATAAAATAAGAGAAATAAACAGAGAAAATTAAAAGTAAATATGGCGAACTACGAACACTATTGCTAGGATAACAGACGTAACTCGTAATAACAATCAGAACAATTTATACCTGAATTTATCTGCAGAATTTACTAAGCTACAGTGCAGTGGAAATTGTTGATACGACAATAAGCGAACGAAAAAAGTCTTATTTTAGATAATGAGAATAGATTGTTGAAGGCCAACTTGTGTTGGGCAAGGCCGTGGTCTAGGCAACACGGAGTTTTCCTCCGGGGGCTTCTTCCCCGGTTTCTCCTTGGCATCCCAACAATTACTCCATTCACACACAGAAGAAGGCAATGGCAAACCACTTCTGGATCATCTGCCAAGAACGTATATGAACAGGTCCCAGTCCGAGAAAAGGAAGGAAGGATCCTGTTCATATGGACCTGTCGTCAGACAGAACACTAAATAATAATAATAACAACTTTATGATGGCCGTTTGCAAGAAGAGTTAACAACTCTGACGAAAACATTAATATTTCATTTCCATAATACACAGTACGAAAATACAGGATATTTTCGGCTGATCCATTGGTCTTTTTAACGCAACAGAATTATTCTATTTAAAATGTATTAACTACACCGAGACTCTGTAAAAAAAAATAGCATACCAAGAAAAGATATTTTTATATTTGTATCACGTCGATAAAATCTCGATACTCCCAGCTGTCATTTAACTGGCTCACACATTCTGTGGGTGCACTTCACTGAGTTTACGGTACACCCGGAACACGAGGACGACCACAAAGTAAAAGATCTTACTATTAATTACAGTGGATTCCGCTTAATTGTGACACATCGGGACTAGAACACTTTGGCCAAATTATGCGAAGTTCCACGTAAAAGAGTTAAAAAGGTTTGTTCTTTAAGATTTGTCCCAAATAAATGGCTGCCCCCGATTAAACGATGGCCCAATTAATCGGAATCTACCGTATTTCAAAAGGCACGAAACCTTGATTACTTTCACGTACTTCGCGAAAATTGTGGCAGAGAAAAGAATTAGGCCTATTATAAACAGAAAAACAGTCCTCAGCCAAAATTAGTTATGTACCCTTATTTGAGCCAATATTCTGTAACAGCGAAAACAGAGATTACTTTACAAACGCGTACATCACATTCCAAATAATGAAAATGGCGTACGTTCGTTCAGTCCTTTAAAGTGACGGGAACACTGAATATCATGACTAGAGAACAATCACGAAATAATCCCTTTGTTAATCATCGTTATGAGTGTCTAATTCCAAAATTTGATAACCTCACAAAGGCTTCAGACGTCATTATAAATCATCACACAGACCAATTTATTTTCCAATACAGCATTACACATATTTATAATAACGTAAGTAGCTCGCGTATTAACAGACGATATAAAATTTCCACTGTCGCAGAATGTTTTTATTGAGGGGGGGGGAAAGTTTTAAGACGCTGTAAGAATACCAGCACCACTATTGCTCTAGACTAAGGGCTGGATAACCAGGGTTCGACACCAGACGGGGATATTCTCTTCCGTGGAGCTGCACTACCATTTCCCCCACCACCTCACACGAATCTGAAATACAACGTTCCTGTGTTTTTCTTCTTTAAAAATCTCATCATACGAAATGTACATATTACTCGCGAATCTGCAATATTTATTTGTAACATTTTCAATACGGCGTTTACTTAAAGGAATTCAAAGAAAAATAATGTGTGACTTTCTGTTTTGAATAAAGATACATTTCTGACAGCTGGGAGAATTAGATATTTAGCATATTTTCATACAATAGCGTACAAAGTGTGATTCATGTCTTTTAATATACAACGTCATGTTTTAACACGCTCATTAGGCGGAAGGATGGCATACTTGATAGTCACGTGGTTATGAAATAGAACACAGAAATATATTTGATAAGTAAACATTTTACTCGGGTTATTTTCGTCACATAAAACAAATCGATTCCCTGTTTTTTATTAAAAAAAAAACTAGACGTTGTGTTGAAAACTTGAGACTGGCGGCAACACAAATGTCTGAAGTGACGATTGATATTTTGAGAATTCGGTCCGTACCGCAAAGAAAACACCACAATTCACCGTTACAAAGATCAGATTAATGCTATTCACACTAAGAATCATACGCAACTCATAATACAAAATGAAGCATTACAGTACTGATTTTAAAGATGGTACATATAGTTACCACACGGATATAAAGAGTTAACTATAACGCTTCGCGAGCAGTGAACGAATTCTGACACGGTGATAAATTATAGAAGGATTTAGTAACGAACGCAAATAAGTTACCGCAAAAGAACATAATACTGCCATCTCTGGGCAACTAAATTTGACACGGTTATAAATTATAGAAAAATTCAGGTTAGAATACAGAGCTAAATTAGCACGAAACAGCATAATACTGCCATCTCTGGGTAACTAAATCTGACAAGATGAGATAAATCAAAGAAAGATTCAGGATTGAACGGAGCTAAGGTTGGTTCAAAGAGCATAATACTGCCATCTCTGGGTAACTATTGGTACTGACACATCGTAATACTAGACTCGGTCGACACAAACGGAAACCACTTTACAGCACTTGACTATTAGAATGGTAAGTTATCAGGGCTGGCGATTCTGGTACATTCTACAGACGACAGAAAATCACGTTCATGCAAAAAATACGTCAAAATATAAATAACATGTTTTTGCTTATTAAAATTGAACAAAACGGGAAGGAAACATATTCCACGGGATAAACAAAAATTAAAAGTTTTTGGGGACAATACAGGCAGCCATGAAAGAACTGATGGCACGTTGGATATGACGTGATGAAGAAAACCCATGACTATTGTATTCCTAACACAAGAAACAATTCATAAGACCTTACCGCCATCACGACGTCCCTACATTCCAACTAAAATACGAAATCTACGATTACAGTAGCTTCCAAAGCAACGTTACATAACTAGTTCATTACCATCGTTTCCATCTGCCGGAAAAAAAAAAGTTTGTACAAGAGATGAACTGGCGATTTCAAAATAATCAACTAATATCAAGTCTACACGTTGCCGGAATCACATTCTTGTCTTACAAACTCGACGCATCCAATATCTTTACCCGTTCGCAAAATACAGTTTCAAACGAGTTTGTACGAACTTTGCCAATACTGCGCTGTGAACGAAAAAAGCTCCAATTCTCACAGT
>NW_019059863.1:111932-144867 GCF_000696155.1 Zootermopsis nevadensis | reverse complement strand
AAATCTATACCAGCGCACACATTTATGGAGAGACGTAAATAATGAAGCTCGGTTCGCAGGCACATGCAAATATTTGTTGTGGAGCTCGGCAATCTAAAACATTTCTCTCTCTGCTTTCTCTCAAGTCACCTCTTTAATCCATTTCCTTATCTTTCCAGAATTATGAACAGAAAAAATATTAATGCCAGTAGAATTAATTTTTTTTTTTTTTTTGGATATTAGCAGAGAGTATCACGGAAAGCCAAAACCCCAAACCGCCTGATTACAGAAAAATGGATTTTACAATATTGTATAGCAGACAACTGATGGTTCAAACAAGTTCCGGAAAGAGGACAATTGAAAGACCAAGAGTCAGATGGATGAAGGGAATCAAGAATGTAAATGTAGAGAGAGGAGTGGAAGGAGGATGGTAGATGTACAGAGAACAATCTTCTTCTGTGGCTCTCCGGTCCGTAATCGGTCCATGGCCTCCTCAATTCTCCTCTCCTGTTAGGTACGTCTGTCCGAGGCTTTGATCGAGGTTTCAAAACATCTTCCTTTTTACGGCGCAAGGTTGTTAGCCTTGCGACCAACCCCCAACCTGGAGGACCAGGGTACCTCTCCCCCTCGACCAATCTGGCTACGGAGGCCCTACCAGTAGCTCTTGGGGTCACTGAGGCACTCAAGCCCCACCACAGTCTCTGCCTCTGGATGCAACCCAGCACTCTTTTACCTCGTGCATTTCATTCTTCACCCCCTTCGTATCTCGGCCATTTAATGTCATTATTCTGCTCCCTTCTCTTCCACGCAGTTAACTGCACATAACTTGCCCCCCACCCCCTTTCAGTTTTAGTATGTGATAAAATACAGCCCAGCGCGCACGTCATCTCGCAGAGTGGTACATAAAGTTGTTTCCGCTTGCTTTGTCGATTATACCGCGTGACTACCGCAGTTTCTGTCAATGCCCCGCCTCCTCTTATCTCCACGAAAATGAGTTTTAGGTTAGGTTATAAAAGTGCAAATTAACATCAGGGGTTTCCAATCATTAAACACGTTTCGTACGCTCAGCGGACTACTGACAGTAACCGAATTTAAGCGCGAAACGCGTTAACGTTATGTACGAAGCGCCATTTGAATTTTGAGATGAGATAAAATGGCAGATTCATTCATATTCACCCTGGAATTTCACTTTCCTCCTCCAATTTCCTTCCTCGACTGTATTAAAATTGCAAGTGCATCGTTCTCCACGCACGAACACGAGAGACTTAACGTCGTCACAAGCAAAACAGCAACTACATCAAACACAAACTTCTTCGATAAGACGTGATCATAAGCAAATCTGTTTACTTCCATCTCCGATCACAGTTCTTCTTGAGAAACTGACGGCACGCTCAGCTAGACAAGAAGCTCCCGGATTTATACGGAACCAGAAGGTTCATTACTGCGTTTACGGACGCACGACATCACTCCCCACCCAAGCCACGTAAATCTAATCCACACCCTCCCAACCATTTTCTTAAGCTCCATTTTAATATTATTCTTCCATCTATGTCTTGGTATCTGTTTTACAACGCTATTTACTAATTACTGAAGGATAAGAAGTTAAAGTAAGGAATTTTAAGCAAGACCACAGCAACGAGGAGGTTGCAAGAGTCTGCCTCGTACACACCGGAATCTCAGAAATAGGTTGTTCCGCCATCACTAACGAGAAGCAAGAAAAAATCTATACCAGCGCACACATTTATGGAGAGACGTAAATAATGAAGCTCGGTTCGCAGGCACATGCAAATATTTGTTGTGGAGCTCGGCAATCTAAAACATTTCTCTCTCTGCTTTCTCTCAAGTCACCTCTTTAATCCATTTCCTTATCTTTCCAGAATTATGAACAAGAAAAATATTAATGCCAGTAGAATTAATTTTTTTTTTTTTTGGATATTAGCAGAGAGTATCACGGAAAGCCAAAACCCCAAACCGCCTGATTACAGAAAAATGGATTTTACAATATTGTATAGCAGACAACTGATGGTTCAAACAAGTTCCGGAAAGAGGACAATTGAAAGACCAAGAGTCAGATGGATGAAGGGAATCAAGAATGTAAATGTAGAGAGAGGAGTGGAAGGAGGATGGTAGATGTACAGAGAACAATCTTCTTCTGTGGCTCTCCGGTCCGTAATCGGTCCATGGCCTCCTCAATTCTCCTCTCCTGTTAGGTACGTCTGTCCGAGGCTTTGATCGAGGTTTCAAAACATCTTCCTTTTTACGGCGCAAGGTTGTTAGCCTTGCGACCAACCCCCAACCTGGAGGACCAGGGTACCTCTCCCCCTCGACCAATCTGGCTACGGAGGCCCTACCAGTAGCTCTTGGGGTCACTGAGGCACTCAAGCCCCACCACAGTCTCTGCCTCTGGATGCAACCCAGCACTCTTTTACCTCGTGCATTTCATTCTTCACCCCCTTCGTATCTCGGCCATTTAATGTCATTATTCTGCTCCCTTCTCTTCCACGCAGTTAACTGCACATAACTTGCCCCCCACCCCCTTTCAGTTTTAGTATGTGATAAAATACAGCCCAGCGCGCACGTCATCTCGCAGAGTGGTACATAAAGTTGTTTCCGCTTGCTTTGTCGATTATACCGCGTGACTACCGCAGTTTCTGTCAATGCCCCGCCTCCTCTTATCTCCACGAAAATGAGTTTTAGGTTAGGTTATAAAAGTGCAAATTAACATCAGGGGTTTCCAATCATTAAACACGTTTCGTACGCTCAGCGGACTACTGACAGTAACCGAATTTAAGCGCGAAACGCGTTAACGTTATGTACGAAGCGCCATTTGAATTTTGAGATGAGATAAAATGGCAGATTCATTCATATTCACCCTGGAATTTCACTTTCCTCCTCCAATTTCCTTCCTCGACTGTATTAAAATTGCAAGTGCATCGTTCTCCACGCACGAACACGAGAGACTTAACGTCGTCACAAGCAAAACAGCAACTACATCAAACACAAACTTCTTCGATAAGACGTGATCATAAGCAAATCTGTTTACTTCCATCTCCGATCACAGTTCTTCTTGAGAAACTGACGGCACGCTCAGCTAGACAAGAAGCTCCCGGATTTATACGGAACCAGAAGGTTCATTACTGCGTTTACGGACGCACGACATCACTCCCCACCCAAGCCACGTAAATCTAATCCACACCCTCCCAACCATTTTCTTAAGCTCCATTTTAATATTATTCTTCCATCTATGTCTTGGTATCTGTTTTACAACGCTATTTACTAATTACTGAAGGATAAGAAGTTAAAGTAAGGAATTTTAAGCAAGACCACAGCAACGAGGAGGTTGCAAGAGTCTGCCTCGTACACACCGGAATCTCAGAAATAGGTTGTTCCGCCATCACTAACGAGAAGCAAGAAACTAGCAACAAATTTCAGACAGAACAAAATGTATTTAGGGATTCTATCAGACCCGGTCTTTCGACACGTTTCCGCCAATTTCCTTCAGAGCATTTTACGTAATCTCTGATCAGTGAAATTTGTAGTTTCAGATTTCTTAATGTTTTTACAGCAAGAAAAGTGTAACTTCCTGTTCATCTCAGAAAATGAATTTCAAGACAGACAGACAGACAAAAAAAAAAAACCCAGCACAAATATAAGAGAAATGAAGGCTATTTATTGGCTGGTCACCTAACCGATAGGTTAGTTCACGGCACGAACGAAACAAACTCTTACGACCATTTCAAATAAAATTCGGATTAATCAGGAAAGTAGCACTTACATTGGCTGTAGCAGTCTCTTTAATCTTGTCTTTTGAGATTTCACCCGGGACTCTGCCAGTTTCGCCGACGAAGGCGAACAGCTTCTGCTCCGAATTGTAACTCACTCCTGTATCCGGGACGGAAGCAACGAAGTGGCCAAAGTCCACCAGTTTGTACACACGCAGTAAGGCCTGTAACCAGGATACAAAATAAATAACTGGAAGTGACTGAGGAAAACCTTACTAACAACTTGCCACCATAATTTTTTTTTCCCATTCAAAAAATTAAGGTTCATTACCAGATTTAACAAAAGAAACCTGAAATGCATTTTTAATTTTTTGGAACATTAAAAATTAAATTAGTATATCCAGTAAATATGGCTGATGTACCATGGTCTCCACAACAAAGTGTCCGTACGCTACAGCCGAGTTTCCAGGTTAAAATCTCGGCCCAAAGTCTGGCCGCCATAAACGAAGTTTTTCATTGTCCAGATCTTTATCTTCTGCTGACTGTCATTATAATTGAAGTGCAATTACTTGCATCATTTAATAAGGTGTATATAGCCGCGTGGTCTGACGCATCATGCTTCGGACCGGCGATACGGAATGCGCTCTGGTTCGAGTCTCGGGGGAAAAGAAATTTTCTCATGGGCTTTCGACCAGTGTATGGGACCGGTGCCAACCCACCATCGTGAGAAAATTGGGGAGCTACAATGGGTAGCGTAATCCGGTCAGCAAAGCTAGCGATGGCTCGGGGGTTCGTCGTGCTGACCACACGTCACCCTGTATCTGGTTGGATGGTCGTTCACCTCTGCTTAGGCATGTGAACGTGAGGCCGGCGGCTAGCTAGTCTCTCAGACGGCTGTTACGCCGCGGATTATTATTATTATTATATGAACAACTGAACTGAGTGAGAGAAAATGCAACGTACTGCCTGTAATCAGTCATTATCTCTGAATGAGATCATAAAAGCCTCAGAGTATCCTGACAGCATAAAATAAAACTCACTTCTTCATTCACAAGCAGACAGTGATGACGAAGGTATTCCCAATCTATAGCGGCATGGCTCGTCTTCAACGACGACAGACCTTTCAGTGTCACATCCTCTGGTAAGGGAACTTTCCTGAAAATCTCCGCAATATTTTTCAGTTTAAACAACTGGTCAACATCTGATCCTGCAATCAACAACCCTTTCATCTCAGACAATCGTAAATTGCGAAAATATTTTGCAACATTCACTAAATCTAGGGAGGAGGAAAAAAAGTTAACACAGATCATTTTTCTCCTGTCAGCAAGAATGAAAAAGTGCCCCAAACCACAAAATTCAAATAACGTAAAGTATTTCAGAAATGATAAAGACATTTATATATATACATGATAATATACCTTTCTCAAACGCATCTGCATTCACATTGATGAGGTTCAACAGAGTTACAAATCTGGACAGAAGAGTTTGGGATTCACGTCCGCAAGCTCTTATTGCGTCGCCGTCTCCGCGGAGCCAGTCGGCGCACACTTTAATTGCGTGCAGAAGCCTCTCTCCAGCAACAAACTCAATCGCATCTGCTGGATCTAGCACTTGACCATTCTTCATTCTGTTTTTATCCACGTCCTTGTCTTCAGCGTTAATTTCTTTAATTGCTACTGCTTCAAAATTATTTAAACTTCCACCGCTAATCATCACACTATCGCGACAGCTACCTTCATCCTTAACCGAGCCGTTGGTATTTATGAGCGGACTGGCGAGATTTCTGTCGCCTTTCTTCCCGGATTTCAACCCATTGCATTTATTTAATTCATCTTTAGTAGCGTCTTGGTCAAGTGTTTTGCCGCGCTTCACTGCGACTTTGGAGCTGTCAGAATTGATATGCAGCATTTTGGGGCTTTGATCGCCCTCGTCTTCCTCATCATCATCTTCCTCAACGTCGGAGCTCAAGTCCAGATCTAGTTCTGTACTCTCACTTATATTTGAATTCCCGTCGTCTGAACTCGAAGTGCCATCACCATATGGGAAATCACCTGTCAAGTTAAAGACGCAAGTCAGAAAAGATCGGCACGCTGACTAAATAAACAAATTGTTCTATCAGCAAAATTCCAATAAAGTAAAAAGTTGTTAGAGGAGGAAGCAACCTCCGGGCGTGAAGCGTAATAGCGAATGTGTAAATACAGAGTGGATGGCCAAAAAAGGGCAGACTTTCCCTCAGAATGAAATGTTTTACTGCCTGGTTAAATTAATTTTCCTAGACTTTGATTGGTGACTACTTATAACTTCTTAACTTTAAATGAATCTAAGCTTCCTGGTTTAACTTTATCGTAAGAAGACGTGTCATTTAAACGGCAATGCATAACCTATTAAGTTAATGTCAGTTAAGAAAATTCTTATGCGGTTCAAGCTTGAAGGCCGAGATTCAATCTAACAGTATCATTCATTAACATAAGTAAAAATTACCATCACTTAAATCAGAATCCTCAGAGCTGTTCAAGCGTCTCCTCCTACGTCTGCGGCTCCTCAGCCTTTGCAACCGTTTAGATATCTTTTTCTTCATGACGGCTTTAGTGTCTTGACAGTCATTCTCCCCAGCACGTCCGTTTACCAAAGCCACGGTACTTTCGCAGGCAGCGGACTGATCTGACGGCTGCCGAATAACAGCCATTCCATCAGACGGTATCTTGATGTTGCAGTCTCCAGGAGAGAGGGCAGTTAAGTTAAGCTCAAGTGAAGTAGCAGTAGTGGTCGGAGGGAGAGCAAAAGATGGAAATGATATATCGAAAACTGAATCTTGAATGCGATGGATTACTTGCTGGACCAACTGAGAAAACATGGCTAATATGAATCCAACTACAGCAGATGCTTGTTGTGAACCTGCAAGAAGAAATAATAATATTGTATTGATATCTGAACCATCACCAAATATTTTTCAGAGATCGGATATGTCTCCGTCGTTAGGTGAAGTTATGACGGAGGAGGGTGTACTGTAGTGAATCCCTTAGACACAGGTTTTCTCCGCCAGAGTACGCACCCCTCTCTCTTACCTTCACCTGATAATGGGATATGGACCCAGTCCCCAAACATAAAAGATGACGGACAACGTCCAAATTAACGTCGTAGCTTATCAAATATTTTATGTGTACTTTCAACAAAAAAGAAAAGGGGGGAAAAAAACCTACCGCTAGTCTGCAATTTTGTGATACACAGGAGTGACATGACAACCATTTTGAAGATGAGATCATCCCCGAGATATTCTGGTCTTTCTTGATTTTCCTCGCTTCTCTGAAAGAGTGACAGATGTTCCTCATCTAACTGCCCTCCTTTCATCTCACATTTACTGCCACCTGCGAATGGCTTCGGAAGTGCCATGCAGTGCTGTAGGTCTAGTAACAGTTGATGGCACACCTGCAAAGGTATACGACATAATGAAGAAACTCTGTATTCTGAAGTAATTATAAAATGCATAATTGCAGTTCTTAAATTAAGTATTAAAGTATTTAATATACTGGGAACGACCCGTTCTTCTAGTGCCTGAGCACTGCGGGTCCCAACTTTTCGTTGGCTTGATCTATAGACATTTGGTAGGACTCCTTGGACGAGGGATCAGCCCGTCGCAAGGCCTCTACCTGTACACAGAACAGCACAACACAGAAAGACGCGGACAAATATCCAGCGACCAAGCGGCACAAGGCCCAGTATTTATTATTCCAACAATAAATATGATCAACGTATATAAAATGAAACAAATACACAATTGCTCAGTTAGAAAGAAATCTTACTTGATTACTCTCAACCAGCGACTTCCTATCAAAGAACCATACGTCAGTAAGTAGCAGGAATCTTGCTATCAGTCTGTGAATGCGCTCAGCAGGCTGAACTGACAACGCATCTTCAACTTGGTACTGGTTGTCACAGTGCTGTTCTAACCACTGCGTACTTTTCTCCAGCAACCTTTCCAAATTACCTTCTGCACCTTCAAATGGCTGCTTACACATCAAACTAAAAATACAAAAAAAATCACTTAAAAATAAACACTAAACTGACTAAATTTCAACCACAGAGGATACAAAAACGATGCACACAAACAACTATTTCATTAAACAAGGCAAATTCTGAATCCGTACAGAGCGTACGGTCCGTCAGAAGAGGTCTGAAATAATTATAAACACATGGGGAAGAACGCACACAATTATGCATTCACCATAAAATAGCATCAACATTTTAACGCTCACCATCGCATGTAATAGTACGCTGCATCCAGCCCGTAATTACACGTCCCTGATAGCGTGCCCAGTTGGTTGTGAGGCATCCCAACATCTACATTCATATTCAGTGCCTGCAAAAACATATTTTCAAGCAAATTACACACTCCTCCGCACCATAAACAAATTAGAAAGTACACAACGTTATCCACACTGAACCTGCGAATCTGTTGTATGATATACGAAAGGAAAAATTTTATCCTTTATTGAGCAGCGAAACGAAAAAATTAAAATGTCAGAAAAACAATGAATTACATTGAACAGAAATTCTAAGATGGAATCAGCATTTAGTGTACCATATTACAAGGCTTTCCTTCATATGGTATTCAATTTCATATCTCGTTCATTAATTTACTGTAACATTAAGCTCATATTTGTATAATTCATAGATTAAATTAGGAAATTCATAAATACCAGACGCTAGGGGAGGCTACAGCAGCATATGGTATGACAACTGGCCTTGTGAAAACAATTTGCTTAACCTTGTCGTCGCGGTGGGGCTCGAGTACCTCAGTGATCCCAAGAGCTACTGGTAGGGTTGGTCGAGGGGGAGAGATCAGACTAAGACAGGTACCCTGGTCCTCCAGGTTGGGGGTTGGTCGCAAGGCTAACAACGTTGCACCGTAAAAAGAAAGATGTTTCGAAACCTAAACCTCGGACAGACGGACCCAACAGAAGGACCGAATAGAAGAGGAGAATTGAGGAGGCCATGGACCGAATACGGACCCGGAGAGCCATAGAAGAAGAAGAAGTGTTACCGTAGTGTACCTTTATCGTCCTTGCAGTGTAGCTTATGCACGATCCAGCCGATCATGTGACACATCAGAATCCTGAAGCTAAAGTCTGGCTGGTAGTTACGTAATACACGGTTTAAATCCCCTATTTCCATATAATGTATAATGCAACAGCAAAGAACTGGGTATCTCATTTTCTTTATGACATGAACACACTTACTTGCAAATAATAGCGCACAGCTAGCCCAGTATCCCAGTGAGGGTGCAGATCTAAGAAGTAGCGACTCAGATCACCCAGATAAACCAAACATCGGTGCACAGCCTGCTTAGCCCAATCCACACAGTTACTTTCCAGTGCTTTGCTGGATGACGACGCTTTGTCTAGAATAAAAACACAAAAACTTCGAAATAAGGAATAAATCTGATATTTGGGTTCAGACGGTACTAAAAAGTGGAAGGTTACTTTTGTCTAAATGCAATCTGCAGATAAACTTTCCAGTAGATCTCTGTAACAAAAGAATTAAAGAGGAAAAAATAAACAAGGAATTTTTTTTTTTCACTTAGAGTCAGGAAAAAAGGGGGGGAGATAAATAAAGTTAAAAGAAACTGGGCTAGGAAAAATATAAGTTTTACAAACTTGCAAAGATATTACCTCCAACATTATGAATTAGAAAATGTGAATTCCTCAATTTTGCCAGAGAAAAATTGCTGCATCATTACTTACCAGTGGCTGACTGATATCTAATAAATACTGCAAAACAAAATTTCTTCTTTCGAAAAGTCATTGCAACGTGCAGCTATGTTAGAAAAATCGCTTCCCGACTGAATTAGAAAGGTAGTTAAGTTTTCTGCAGCATTATCATGGCCTCTGCCATATCAATATTCAGTATTTCTATATGTAAAGCTCCTTTCTCTAGATATTTCTGCCTACTGTGCTCTTCTCTTGATCATAATCTTATACTCACTTTCAGCAGGGTGTCTCTTGGGAAGACGATAGTCCCATCCCACTACCAGACAATATCATGAACCAATTAAATGCAGTCTAAACCTCTCTTTAAATCCTCACTCACCTTTCTTTAATCCCTCATCATACAATATTAATGGAAAATCAACAAGTCCATAAAGATCCAGCTTGAATTCAATCTGTAGCCGAAACAAAAGATGATGATAATGTCCCACTCCTGCTGCTAGATGGCTCTGCATGTGTGCTACTTCCTGAGGGCTCCATGTGTTGTTCTAAAACAAAATTATGATTTATACTGATGCTAAAAACTGTATACAAATAAGACAACACAACATTCGCAGTACTAACTGCTGAAAATTATATGGTATAAATATGAAGTTGCAACCAACTACAAACTTCCTACTAACACCTTTCAATCTCATGTCAATAGTTAATTTCCCACAATAATTTAAAATTACTCCAGTACTGCCACTGACAATGTTTCTGTATACAGTTACAGGAAAGAACATATTTATATAAACATGAAGAACAGAGTACTAAAGTGTAGCAAAAAGTATTTTCATACCTTTCTGAGCCTTTTGGCTGTTGTGACAACATCATAGTAGCCCTTCCTCCACAGGAGTTCTTCTCCCTTCCGCCCATAGCCTACAGGATCTGAGAAAATCAAGCGCTCACAGTATTCTCTCAGCTTCACCCGTTGGGTCTCCACATTAGGCAAGAACAAGTCATTGCATGTTTGGGCCCTTCCACGACGGTCATCCAGATGTCTAGAGGCATCAGATATTGCTCTATAAAAATGAAACAATATTATACTGACCAACTCAGAAGTGTAATATGTTCCATGAAAAGTATAATTTTTCTCTGTTGGCTGTTGAATTACCTGATTACACGGGACATGGATGTTAATAAGCATATTCATAAATACCCACCATTACATCCTAAAAGCTAATATTACACATAAAATTAAAATAAACCGTGGAAAAGACTGTTGAAAGAAGATTCACAATTCCGCCTTCCTACATTACTATGAAGAATGTTACAACACATTTAGGCTATACCTCTTTGCTCACCTGTAAAGACGTCTTGATAACTCGACGTTCTCGTTTCTTACGTCCGAAATCGGATTGTAGGACTTCTTCATAATGTCAACTCATCTTTGTCCTTAATATTTGCAATAGACTTTGTTCATTTCCCACTAAAATTGGGTAGTAAAATTTGCTGTTCATGATACCATGTACCTTTATGCTTCATTTTTTCATCCATAGGGTACGCAGCAGTTTAACTTCCGCTAAATTTTAAGATTGGTAACCCCAAGGGAGAGGATCATTTTCATGTGTAGTGACATCTTATAGTAGGAGATCATAACTAGGAGCCCATAGTAGATGATATCGCATTTCTCCATAAAGTAAAACATTGTGGATGTATTACCGACTTATCTATCGTAACTTTGACCTATCTAGTATTTACATTGCGTGTAAAGATGGGAGTAAAATATGCTCGATTTGCCAATACGGTGTATGTGGTTGTTAAACTTGTGCACAGCAGCGACATTTGCTTCCTGTTGTGTTTTGTGGGTTTAGCATTTTGACATTTTAGTTAATAAAATACAATCACTTCAAATTGTGATAATTTAAAGTGTATGTGGGCAGTTGTTAATTTGAGACAATGAGTCGCAGAAGACCTCACGAGGAAGACGATGGCTATGGTAAACTTTAATTATACTGTTTGCTTCGGAAGGTGTTTGTGTTGTATGCCTGTTTTAAGTTTATGCAATGTTTACCCGTATGTTTTACATAAGTCTTATAGCCAGTAATCTTTAAAGGGGTTTTGAATGTTTAAAAAAATGTTTGCAAATTTATGTGTTTCGCATAGCAGACAACATACTGGGAACATAACCTGTGGTTTACCAGTTAATCATCATGTAAGTGTATGAGATTGAGGTTCTCCCAGTGGTGAAGATGTAGATGTTGGTCTTGCAAGTTGGAAAAGTTATGTGAATAACTGCTACATTGTACAATGCCTGCTCAGAAGTTAAAAGAGTGTTATTGAAGAGTCTGTGCATAAAATAGTATTTTCTCCAAATGCTGTACCAAGCTGCATCAAAAAGAGTGCTGAAACTATAATTCCTTTAGTTATAGTATATATTTTTTTCCTTTACTGTCCTTTGCTGGAGTTATTCTTACACTCCTGTCACCAGAAGAAACATTAATCTTCTTAGTTTTTTTTGTGTTACAATAGCAGTTACCCAAGTTTTTTCTAGTTTTGTTCAGTCCTTCTGCCCACACTTCTTATCATACTTTTCAGATGGTTTTCACATTTATTTTCCAGGACTGTCCTCTTGAAAAAGAAACAGTTTTGCCTTTTTATTCTTATATGTAGTATCATTTTATATAATATGTGTGGAATTATTGTTATAATTGTGGTGGTGTTGATGATGTTGCAGAACGAGCCTATAGGAAAAGGAGGAGAGTGTCCGAAAATCAGGAAATAGAAGACCGTTTGGAATCACTAATATTGAGAGTTGGAGAAAAGGTATAAAAACTTTATTATTCTGTTATTGTCATTGAGTGTAAATAAATGTACATTTGTAGGAGGATAGGTTATTGGTTCTTGCATTGTTCATAATTGGTTAGTTAAGTGTTAATTCCAAAGATTAGAAATAACAAGGCAGCAGATTTTTAATTTCAGTGCTTGTTCTGTTAGATGCCATAAGCTCTTCATATGTGTCTGCAGTATTTGGAAAATAATATTTTGTATGCTAGGTGCATCATTTGAACGATTAGTAGTAATTCACTCCTTTATTTCAGAGTACTTCATCCTTGGAAAGTAACTTGGAAGGTCTAGCAAGTGTGTTAGAAGCAGATTTGGCAACTTTCCGCAGCAAGATTCTTCGCATTTTGACAGACTGTGCTATCAAAATGCCAGAGAAATGCACCATATACACTACCTTGGTTGGACTGCTTAATGCAAAAAATTACAATTTTGGTGGAGAGGTAAGCAGTTGATATCTGAAAATGTATGAATTGTTATATTAGGAAACTTATCTGTGATTTGTAAAGAACTTGTTAAGTTGTGAAAGAAGATGGCTGTCTTTTGGGTTTTAGTGATGTGTAGTCTGGTAGAAGTTTACAAAAATTTCAGTCTTTGTTAAAAATTAAATAAAATACGAGTTAGTAATTTTAGTATGTAATTTAAAATTATTTGTATATCTTGAAACAAATGTATATTTAGTGAACTTGATGCAAAGTTATCTTCTTTCTAAAAATGTTCATAATAGTATGATTGTTGAGTGACATTTCTTTTATTATTTTCATCTACAGTTTGTTGAATATATGGTGCGTAACTTGAAAGATTCATTGAAAGCCTGCAAGTGGGATGCAGCCCGGTATTCGTTAAGGTTTTTGGCTGACTTAGTTAACTGTCATGTAATCTCTGCGGGTTCTTTATTGCAACTGCTGGATAACATGGTGGATGCTGCCAAAGAAGATGGAGTACCACAGGTAAAATAAATAAGTAGCATTTATTCTGTTGTTGTTCAAAACTTTATGCTTGTGCCTATATCAGATCCTATATTTGGATCCTGTTGTTTCTAACCTCTTTATTGAGCAGGTGCGCAAGGATTGGTACGTGTTTGCAGTGCTGTCAACGTTACCTTGGGTGGGACGAGAACTATATGAGAAGAAGGAGCAGGCTCTTGAACATCTGCTAGTGTCCATTGAGGTATTTCTTGGGAAAAGAAGCAAGAAACATCATGCAGCCCTTCGAGTATGGGCCTTGGACACCCCTCATCCTCAAGAAGAGGTTCGTCTTTGTCGTGTCTCTTAGAGAATCTCGATGTTTTATGTTTAATATCATTATTCTTGCTTTTGTTTTACTGGTTGTAGACATACTGTGTACATATGGAGTACTCTTTTGAACTCCACTGCTGAATAAACTAAAACCAAAGGTTGAAGGTCACTGACACCCAAAGCTTGCCGGATAGTCCTTAACCAGTTCTATCCATTTCCCATTGTCCCAGTCCATTTTCCTTAACTCATTATGAATCCATCTCCTTTTAGGTCTTCAAAGCAGTTTCCCCAACAAAATTCTTTACGAATCTTTTTCATTCAATTTTGAACAACTGATCGACCCATCGACAATGTTAGGTTTTACTAGCCATATTATACTGACCATTTTGTTTATATTAATTATATTTTACCATTGACATACTGGAATTTTTGATAATGTGTTATAGTTTGTGCTTGATTCTTTGATTGAAATTATGGTACTTGTGGGTTATCGGGACACATCGCTTTAAAAATAGGTTAAGTTAGGTTAGGTTAGTTGTCATTTATTGAAATAAAATATAATAACTTTCAAGTATATGTCATTTATACACACACATTAACCTAACCTAACCTAACCTGTTTTTAAAGCGATGTGTCCCGATAACCCACAAGTACCGAAATTATTTATGGTAGTGTTAATCTGTGTTTCAGCATTTCTGAGGTGTTCATTATTGCACCAGAGGATTGATACACGGGGGTAACTGATGGTTCATGTAACTTTCCTTTGCAGTACTTAGACTGTCTTTGGGCTCAGATTCGGAAATTGCGGCAGGACAATTGGGCAGAAAAGCACATACCTCGTCCATACTTGGCATTTGATAGCATCTTGTGTGAGGCCCTCCAGCACAACTTGCCAACAATTTTGCCTCCGCCCCATCATGACAGCTATCAGTACCCGATGCCTCACGTCGTTTTCCGTATGTTTGACTATACGGACTGCCCTGAGGTACTCAAAAACATGTTTTTAGTATAACTTGTATAAAAAAATCTATAAATGTATAATTGCATAAGGAGAATGTGTGAAATTGAAATTAAAATGTAGGTAGCCATGCCATGTTTTTCTTTTCTCAGGGACCAATTCTTCCAGGTGCTCATTCAATAGAGAGATTCTTAATAGAAGAGCATCTTCATCAAATTATTGAGATGCATCATTTAGAGAGGAAGGATTGGTAAGTTGTAAATCAACTTTACGTTATGTAACATTACTACAAGTTAATAAAAATCTTTGTATTGCAAAGACCTCTAATATTCTGTGTATTAAATGTGAGCTTATTTAATATTTCAGTTTGTTTGTCCATATTTTGTATGTGCGCTGTTATCTGTAGATATAAATGGTTGTGCGAAAAAGTGACTGAATCATTTAATGTTCTCTGTGAAGTGACTAGTCTCGTGACAGTCAGGCAGCCAATATTTTTGATTCTCGTCATGACTTACATAACAAAAGGTATGCAGAGAGATTTTCCAAGCTGTTAAAAATTACAAGCCGTGTGGATTGTGAGACCAAGGATGACTTTTAAAGAGAAAGGTAGAGAGATGAGTTTGGAAGAGGCCAACAAGCAGCCTCCTTTACTGCTGGGTGACGATGTTTTCTGTTCCTTTGTTGTTGTTTTTTAAAGTAAAATTATGTAAGAAATTGAGTTTTAATATTGTTTTATATTTACTTTACAGTGCAGCACACTTACTCAACTTCCCATATAAACTGAAGATTCCACTTGACTATTCAATTGTGGAAGTAATTTTTGCTGAATTGTTTCACATGCCATCACCACGGTACTTGGAGATTGTATATGGTTCGGTTTTGATTGAACTATGTAAATTACAACCTAGCACCATGCCTCAGGTATCTTGAAGTGCATAAGTTTAATTTGAATAAAAGGTAGGTTATGTGATTCTGCTTATGATAAAATTAGAAATGCTATTACAACAGTTATGTTATTTTTGCATTTTTTGATAAGGTAAGTTTGTTTACGGTAACAAAGCTCGCTGTTTACATTGTTTTATCTTTATATTTCTTTCTTTTTAGGTGTATCTGTTTAACATTCTGTATTGAAATAGTTTTACATCATATGTCAAAGTTCTAACATTATCATATTTCACATTAAAAGTCATTTTGAACACAAAACTGAAAATGGACTGTTTTTATATTCTGTTTCTTACTCTATTAAGTTTCAGGGAAAAAATTATAAATTGACAGATCCGTATATGTGTTTGGGTACACACGTGTTGTGGTGTAATACTATTGTCGCTGTCACTAAAGATTGGTATATTATTGGTGATAACTGTTTCTGCATGTAATTGTGATAATTTCTTACAGCCTGTATGTTTCTATGATTTCAGGTTTTAGCTCAGGCTACAGAAATTTTATTTATAAGGATTGACACAATGAACACTGCCTGTTTTGATAGGTAATAGCCAGTTTATATTCAATATGAGGTACACACATGAGTTACATTTTATTTGCGTAAATAATAATAATATTTTTTTACTTTTTTAGGTTTGTGAATTGGTTTTCATATCATTTAAGTAACTTTCAATTCCGCTGGAGTTGGGAAGACTGGGACTCATGTTTACAGCTTGACCCCGAACACCCTCGTCCAAAGTTTGTGCGAGAAGTTCTGCTTAAATCATTAAGGTGATGTTCTATAATGTGTTGTGAATTGTCAGTAATTTAATTTCACATAACAGGTTCAAAGAATGTGGAGAATGTCGTGTGTAATATAGTTTAATATTTGTAGGTTATCTTACCATCAAAGAATCAAGGATATGATGCCAGATTCATTTGAATCCCTGATACCAACAAAGCCCGAACCAAAATTCAAGTATGCTGCAGAGGGTGCAGGTAAGACCAAGTATCCATTTTTTCTGAGTTCCTTTCAAAAACTTAAATTGATAGACTAATGCATCTCTTTTATGTGTCCCATGACTTTTATACTATGTTGGTAGGTAGGTCAGTATCATTTTAAGAATATCTTTGCACATTATTTTTTAAATGCTTATCGTTTAATGGTTCTAACGTGGCAGACGTGAACGTTTAATCTGAAAGCAGGATGGTAAGGTCAAAAATTTTGTATTGTCATATGAGAAATGTATAATAAATTCCAAGACTTGATTTTATTACGTGTCTTTTCCGCCTGTTTTGACACATCTGTTTCATTCGGTTCCACAAATATATTCCATTGCTGTACAGTATTTATAAACAGAGGTTCACAGAATTCTTTAGAAACCTTTCCAGAAAATAATGGACATACAGCTGTCTTAATCCTTACGTATGTCAGTCCATTTATAATTCTGTGATTTATATTCAGAATTCATATTGAATTCAAAATTGAAAGTGCTGTATATGACACAATGTGCTTACAAAGTTGTAAGATAAGAGGGAAGAGATTATTGGAGTTATAAAGGAAACATGTAATTAATCTATTAGGAACACAAAATAGCGTTGTAAACTCCGTCTTAAAAAGTTCAGATTATGGTTCCATTTATTCATGATTGAATTTTGCCCCATTTTTTACCGTCACCTCTTTGTCTCACCGTTTTCTTTAATCTTGTATGAAAATACCTGGAGCCAAATAACCAAACTTGTCGGTCTAAATGCAACGCATAAGGGATGTTCTGTCAGTGTTGGTTTAAATTATGTTCAGGGTGAAGATACTTTGGTTTTACTGCATGTCTTTTGATGGTAGAGTCTTATTAGTTGTCTGATCCACCACCCAAGAGGTGCATTATCTCGTAGAATTAAGAATGAGTGAGAACATACTAAAGGCTACCTATGATCTTGAGTTGGCATATGTTTCTGCTTGACATTTAGCTTCATTTTTAAGATATTTGACGTACACATGTTCCAAATCATTACCGGTCACTTTCATCTGTAGGTACAGCAGTTGTATTAGAATTATGATGCAAATAATTAAGGGATTGAGCATGACTCACCAGAGTCTGAAGTTGGTTGATCATTAGTGGTTCAGGTTTTGTTGCAATACTTTCTATGTGAAGGTTTGATTCATTTAGCGAGGTTTCCATCATCCCAGTTTTTGTGACTTCTGTTTTGTCTGTTTCAACTGTAGGTTGCATTTCTTCATTTTCAGATTTTATAGTTTCAGTGATATTTGAGTTTTCTTTTACTTCTGTTTTTGTTGAATTGTATATGGTTTCTGTACCAGCAGCGTTTGTCACTGTGTTTATTTCTGTGGTCGTTTCAGTGTTTGTGATACCTGAGTCAGAAACTACTGTTGACCTGTCTGGATTATTTGAACTTTGTGGAGGAGTCACAGCAGTTACGTAAAGAGCAGCAGTGTAGATTTTATTTTCAGTATTATTTGTGTTATTGGTGACTGATGTTTCTGTAGTGTCTGATTTGTGTGTGGCATTTAAAAATTCCTGGGCAGAAGTGGGCAATATGGTTATGCTGTTACTTTGTTCTGTAGATTGGTGTGGAGTAATGTCAGACTTTTCTGTAATTATTGTTGGTAAAAAATGTTCAGTTTTTATGCTGTTGTCAGCAGGCCCTGGATGCATTGATGTATCTTGAATTAATGAAGTTGGTGAGAAGGTCATGTTTTCTTCGACAGTAGTTGTCTGTGTCTGTAGTGTAGAAGATGGAATCTCACTTTCTGTGGGACTGGATACAGATGGTTTTGTTGGTAATATTTGTATCAAAGATTTCTCATGAGTTGCTTCAGATGCCTGAGTTGCAACAGTTAGATGCTGGTTTGGTATTCGCTCTGTCACTTCTGTGGCTGCCACGTAAGGTACTCTTGTGTTGCTGTCAGGAGCTGGTGGTGGTAGCTGTACATTGATGGAATCTGGGTATTTTAAAGGTTTTTCAGATTGATGTGGTTTAGAAATGGTTGAAGTATTTGATGGTAGTGTGGTAAGGGGTTGAGTTACTTCAGTAGGTGAATATGTTTGCAGAGGTGATCTGTTAGGATGATACAAAGGATCAGCTTCAGAATATTTATAAAATGGTAGTGATGGATGGAATTTGTCTTGTTTTGGAGGTGTTGTATAATTTTGTTCCAATCTCTCATCTGTTCCATGTTGACTGTTGGGAGTATCCTCTGGAGGTTTTGTAAGATGAGACTTCGGTGACTCTTTATACACTGTTAAAAATTGTGGATGATTTTTCTTGTCGCTACTTTCAAAATATATTGGTATCTTTTTGTATGTTTGATGGCGATTATTCTGGTGATCATACACTTGTGGGCTTTTGTGCAAACCTGTTGAAAAGCTGTGGCTACCAGGGCGTTCTAAGCCACCTTGAGCATCCATATTTCCTGGAACAGACCATTGATAATGCTCTCTGTCAGGTGTGGTATCTGTCCACGGTGGGAGATTATGAATAACATGTTTATATCCGTCAGGACCTGTAACGACCACTGCTCCTATTCTACCTAGTGAAACGCCCAACAGTCCAGGTCTGTATTTCTGTCTGTGCTTGTCATATGGTTGGTCATGGAAGCCTCGATGATCATTATTGTTCCTGAAATTACTGAAGTCATTCTTATTCTCATGATATCTGTGATCTTGGAAGTATGAATTAGGAATATGTGGTCTGTATCCTCCTCTTCCATCATTACCGTTGCTATGTGTATCTGGGAAAATAAACCCTTTTCTTTTTTGCATGTATTTTATTTCCTGGTAAGGGGGATTGTTATATTTTCTTGTGTAATATTCTTTGTGATATGAGTACTTTGTTGGTGGTGATCTGTAATCAAAATAGTTATGTTTGTTTGGCCTATAATAATAATCATCATCATAATATTGATGATGGTGTGTGGGGTGAGTATGATATTCATGCCTGTGTTTAGTGAAGGAGGGATTGTGGTCAGGTCGTTGATTGCTGTCAGTTTGTTGATGAAAGTGACTAAGTCCTTCATAGTGATCGCCTCTACAACATCTGGATTTTGAATTTGTGTCTCCTAGAAGGAATGATGTGTGTGTTGCTACGCCATGATGCCAATGGACAGAAATCTGAAACAGTAAGGTTGCACATTTTGAAATGAAACTTAATGGAGCAGTGCCCTTATTGAGAAGATGATAGTCACTGATCTGGTCAATAAATTCCCTACTTTTTATGTAATCCAAAGGTTTATTACTTTATTCTCAATAGCCTGCCACCAGTTTGTACTCTAAGCCAGATAACTCTGGTTCACATTTCACCTCCCTAAAATCCATCTTTATATTATCCTACTATCTGTACCGAGTCCTTCTGAATGATCTCTTGCCTTCACACTTTACAACATAACATTTTACACATATCTCCTCTTTGCATGCTACATGCCTCACTCATCTTACCTGACATGATTGTCCTAATAATATCTGGTGAAAGAGTACAAATTAGGTGTTTTTTCACATTCTAAAGTTGGTATCTAAAGTAAGTAGAATCAGTGAGAGAAACAAAATGGAAAGGTTACCATAACATACAGTATATGCATCAGTTACCTTGTCATTCTGTCTAGTGAAATAAATTTTAATGCTTGGCGTTACCATTGTTTGGAATGTTTCACTTTATAGCCAAGCATGACTAATTACTTCCATTGTGTCTCTGCGCCACTCATTAAAATGGAGGGAGTAATACACTCTCTTGGATTATTCATATTGTGCTGTATTTTTGTGAAACAACATATTTGTGTATTTATTGCCATACACATTCATATTTTCACGTTTCCTGTCATCCATACCATATATTTGACACTCAAATTCAGTCACTCAAGAAATTATATTTTATACTGTCTGATACCATTAACCCTTTGCAGTGAAACACTTGTGTGTGTCCAACAGGATGTATTTTTTGCTTATGCCAAGTAGGTCTTTTGTAACAAGCTTTCTTCACATAACTGATTACTGACAGCAGTAATGATCAAGAATGCCACACTGTATGAAGCAGGGATATGATAGCTTTTTATTGAAAATGGTCATATTTAAATGAAATATAAATAATAAAAACAATGGGGAAAAGGTCATGATAATTTTCTGACATACAAGTGTAATACGGTACTCGTATAACACCCTAAATCTGTGTTATTCCCTCAACTTGAGAGATCAAGATTCAGACTCATACAAAGTAACAGGTAAAATTATAGCTTTGTATATGTTAATTTTTATGGTTATTAGATTGCAGACAGGAAGACTGAAGATTCTGAACTGTGTGGTAGCAAGCATTTCCTGAATTTAATCTTCTGTTAATTACTTCATAAAATGTTTATGCATGTAGTGATGAGAATATTACATTTCCACATTAATGAATTGTACATACCATTAAAATGAAGTAGCACACTAGTCTTGTATTCATTTTAAACTTCCTCCCTCCTCAGCTCTTAACACAGATATCAAATTTAGTTATTCAGATAATCCATACAGCGCTTTTGATTCATAGAAAGAGCACCTCTCTGACCATATGCCAAGTCTCACGAATACTGAATTACTTTTGCTCTCAGTTTCCACAGTATCTGTGTGGGCAGTGACGTATTGTCTGTTACGCTTCGCAGATTGTGCTTCTCCTAACAGTAGATGGTTATCCAGAAATGTCTGTTGCTGGCTGTTGCCTTCTTTCAAATAGCTGTCGTTTTAGAGGAAGGTAGTTCATGTCCGTTTCTAATCTGTCTTCTTTGACCTGACAAATCAGGGTCATTCTGATGTGAAATGCTTTAGAAAGAAGAGGTGATGTAGTTTGTAATTCTATCTGTTGTGTTATTGTAAGTTTGTCTTTCATAAGATGGTAATATTTTTAATGACTTGAAGACATCAAATATGGAACAGATGTCACAATATAAGGTCCATAAAATGGCAAATGCTGCTCAAGGTTATATGTTACCCTAAATGGAGTTTCACCATGTTAAAAGATTTTGAAGGAAGAGAAAGTTACTTTCGTTAGAAGGATATTGCATTTGACCCAGCGTCCTCATATATTTTAATGAGTATTCAGACAAGATTGTGTAATTAGATAATTGTGTAACAAAGTAGTGGTACTTCTAAGACTCCAGAACTGACTTGCAGCTCATTGGTGGTTATGTGATGGAGTAATTCATCTCTTGAATAAATATTTCAGGTGTTCATTGTTTCACAGATTTTTCATTTGTGTGTATTCACACATTAACCCTCTGTGGTACAGTGTGGAATTGAAAGAAAATACTAAAGTGTTGTTTTTTGTTTGTTTGTTTTTTCAGGTTCTTTGCCCGGTACAACATCAGCACATAAGTTAGTGGTGTCCATCAGAGCAAAATGTAAACCTGAGGAAGTTTTACATGTATTGCAAGACTTACCTAATCCTCGACAAGATGAAGATGTTGATCCGCGTTTCAATCCTCTGAAGATTGATGTCTTTGTTCAGACACTACTGAACCTGGGATCAAAGAGCTTCTCCCATTCATTTGCTGCCATATCAAAATTTCATTATGTTTTTAAGGTACAGCCAAGTTTATAATCAAAGTATTGTGAGTGAAGGCTTTGTCAGTCTGGGATACTGGGACGCCCCGTTCTTCAAGTGCCAGAGCACTGCGGGTCCCAACTTTTCGTTGGCTTGATCTATGGACAGTTGGTAGGACTCCTTGGACGAGGGATTGGCCCGTCGCAAGGCCTCTACCTTTATACAGGACAGTACAACACAGAAAGAGTCATTTCTGTATTGGTGGAAGGTTAAATCTATTGGTTAAAAGGAAATGTTAATATTGGATTGACACAGTTAATAATAAGTTACATTTTTCAGGAATTGGCAGAATCGGAGGAGGCTCAGATCTGCATCCTACGGAATATGTTTGATCTTTGGCATGGCCATCAACAGATGATGTGTGTACTCATTGACAAGATGTTGAAGACACAGATAATTGAGTGTTCGGCTGTTGCTAACTGGATCTTTTCCAAAGACATGTCTGGAGAATTTACAAAGTGAGAAAACACATTATTTATGTAACATGCAGATAATATTGGAGTGGGGGATTCTCATGTAAATAATATTTAATATTCAGTTTTTATACAACCAGAACATGATCTTTGCATATGTCATGTTGTCTTTAAGTAAGTAGCCTATTTACTGTGATTAAATTCTGCATAATCTTGCATATTTGTTTTCACTGTAAAAGGCGGTGTATTTTTGGTCATCATAATTTGTACTTTTTGTGTTTCAAAGTTGGTATAAATGCATTGCTGTAGTAAGTACTCTTAAAATATAGTAAAATGGAACATATATTAAGATTTATAATAAAGATATATTAAATCAGAATGAGCCGGGATAGCTCAGTCAGTATAGTGACTGGCTACGGGCTAGGCAATCGGGGTTCCCCGACGGGGGCAGAGGATTTTTCCTCTAGCCTCTGCGTCCAGACCGGCTCTGGGGCCCACCCAGCCTCCTGTCCAATGGGTACCGGGATCCTTTCCCGGGGGTAAAGCCGGCCGGGGCGTGATGCTGACCACTCACCCCCATCTAGTGCCCAGCTCAAGAATGAGTAGGAGCTATACCTCTGCTCCCCCCAAACGACCTACATGGCGTGCAGAGGGACAGAAAAAAGAAACAGAACTTATACAGCTGATTTGCTGCTAGTGTTGCTTATTTTTTGGAGATTAGAATTCTATATTTGCTGGGACTTCTGAATTGAAAAGAAACCAGGAAGAACTTACAAACGTGGAAATAATCAACAATTGTTCTTACCAGCATTATACATATTTGCATAATATATGTAATTAATTTTGTCTACTACTGCATTTTTATGGTCTTAGATTGTACCTGTGGGAAATCCTACATCTGACAATCAAAAAGATGAGCAAGCACGTGAATCGTCTAGGTCGCGAATTAGCCGAAGCTCTCGAGCGATTACGACATGCGGAGAGTGACAGCGATGAATCAGAAGATGGTGATGGAGAGGGAAACAATAACTCTGGCCAGCGTGGAAAGTCAGGAGGAGCAGATGACCACGAGAAGCCCTCAGAAGACATGGTAGATCGCATGGAAGAACGCCTTGAAGCTGCACAGGCAGACCAGAAGAATCTTTTCCTTATCATATTCCAGGTAAGATAATTATCCTACGTAATTACATTGAAACAGTTTGTTTCATTAAAACAACAAGAACTTTCTGTTGTGTATTGAGTCCTGAGCAGCCTTCTCATAGCAGTTTTCTTTTGTTATATTTTCAGAGGTTCATAATGATTTTATCTGAACATTTGGTGCGCAGTGACACTGATGGTAGAGACTTCAACACACATTGGTACAAGTGGACTATTGGAAGGTTACAGCAAGTCTTCCTCGTGGTATGTAGACTAGGATCGCCATTATTATTTTTTTATCACCTCGTATAAGTGTGATTAATTTTTTAATTCGTGTTTTTTTTGGACCAGAAAACTTATTTTTATGGGAACCGTACATCATCATGCGCCATACATACGTTTGAATAAGATAAATGCTATGAAATTCAGCAAACTTTATCAGATCCAAAATATTTATTTGTTAAAGTAAATATTTAGTAAGGAGAAAATTGGCAAAAATGTATAGGAAAATATTTAAAAATGGGTTATCACAAGTATTGCATTTGCATGATACACCATGTGTGTGTTGTATATGCAAATAATATTTATTGACGTAATACTTTCAGTATTGTATCTTTTGTCCTTCAGCATCATGAACAGGTCCAAAAGTACAGCTCTACTTTGGAGACTCTGCTTTTTACCCAAGATCTCGATCCGCACATATTGGAAGTGTTCCACCAGTTCACATCTCTTCGTGCTTGAGTCTCGCATCTGCCAGAAGGGAGTTGAAATTGTCAAGAAGTTTATTGTTTCTCAAACTGCTTAGCTGAGACTGTGCAGGTGGTGGAATCTATGGAATTACGACAGTTTGGAGCTTTATTAGAATAAAGAAATGACCTGGAAGCAATTGATAACTGGTCACAGGTTTCAGAAATTATTATACCACAGTCAATTCAATCTTAATGGTTGTGTTGCTATTTCATCCAGTATATCTGTAAGGTATTAGTATTTTGGTATGTCTTGTAGTTAAAGGTATGTTTTTTGTGACAAATATTCTACATCTTTCAGTAATGAATAGAAAATTATAAATACGTAGTTGAAACATTTCTGATATTGGTTTCGTAGTCCCTCACCAAATGCAGATTTCAGGTTTCTGTAGTTCTTAATTTTTAACAATTTTGCCCGTCACAGTATACGGTAGAGAAAATTGGTGGCTCCGACACCAAGAAATATGCGTTTGCTAGGGTAAAATTTCAAAAAGAGATAGGGAAAAATTACATTGACTGAACTTCCGTTCTCATTCAGGTGCAGTTTATTGTGAATGTCGTACAAAGTTTAGTAGGCGAGGGATTAATCAGTATGAATCCTAGCAATATTTTAGAGCTTCTTCAGTCACATGAGGAATTAACTAAGGAGGTGACAGAGTCCTCCTGTAACAAGAATGAGAACGTAGCATAAAAATCCATCCTTAGCAACAGAATTATGATTGTTTATAATCTTGCCAGTACTTTATTGAAATTAATTATTTATAAAGCATAGGGTTCACTACAAGCAGTGTTTGGAGGAATTAATGTTGCCTTAAATGTAGAGGGATCTACGAGAAAAACATCCATCAACAGTATATTCAAGAGAGAATCCTTCAGTGATGCTGCAGTCACATTTATGACTATACCCGGCTCTTTACCAGTCGAGATGTCGCTCGTGACTCATTTACCTTCGCTGGCCGGAGACTGCCGAACAGTATGAAGATGTGCAGGAGGAGGGTAAGCCCAACCCTTTTCATCCTTATCACTACCATTATCACTGTTACCAACATAACTGTCTGTAATGTTATGTCTTAAAGGTAAATAATATAACTGACCATTTATTATTTTAAATATGCGTTACTGCATGTTTTTTGGTTTCGATGAAGGAACGGGCGTGGGCTTTGGTACATGTTAACAGTGGTTCTCGTAACAACCAGTTTTCCGTAAAGCCTTAGTTTTGCCCTCCACAGTACTATTAGGGTCACAGCAAATAGAATGTGGTGCTTTTGTATTGTGTTGAGATTTATTATTTAATGATATATTATGTGCTCTAATAGTACACACAACATTTCTGGAGACTACAACTTATTGAAAAATAGTGATAATACTGTAAGACGACAAATAAAATATGGAATTACAGATTCATGTAGATATCTGAAAACATTGGAAGGTGTGGAAAATTCAACCTCGTCTTTGTCGATGTTGATCCTACTTTTGGATACTTGCAGTGTAAGTGGGCTGTGTTGCCAGTATTTGTGAGGAACGTACTGAGATGAGGCTGCAGATGGAGACAGCATGTTCCTCAGAAACATTAGCAACACACACCCACTTCCACATGGCACAAGCATCCAAAAAAGAGGATCGACATCAATAACAAGCTGAATCACTGTGACCCAAGTGTGAAGAAATTTGTAGATTTAGGCACGTTTGTGTGGAATTAGGAGACACATTCAAAAACTCCAGAAGTGTATTTTATTACAAGAGAAACTAAGTAGCATTTGCTACAGTGTTAAGTGGTACAGATTCTTTATAAACAAAAAGGACAGTGAAATTTTGCACAATTATAATGCTATAAAATGTGTAAATTAATTTTATCTTAAATTATACAAAAATAATTTGCACTCGGTATATCAGTCTGTCATGTGAAAGTTCCTTTTTGATTAAAAAACATTGTTTGGTCATATAACCAGAATATTACTTTTTGTGCTTCCTGATAAGCTTCAAGACATCTTCAACATCATTTTGAGATCCAAGGAAGATAGGACATCTTTGGTGGATGCTTTCAGGCACGACGTCCAAGATCGGAATTGTCCCATCAGATGCAAGTCCGCCGGCTTGTGTCAGGATGTAGGCCATCGGGAAGCATTCGTATAAGAGTCGAAGCTGCAATTAATTGTAAATAGCACGAGTGAAAACCTCAAATCCTAATTGCCATAGATTTTTCTTCTTTGAAGTTCATAAACACATTCTCAATTCAGATTACTTTACCTTTCCTTTGGGAGATGCAGAAGTGGCTGGGTACATAAAGATTCCTCCGTATTTGAGGGTTCTGTGTACATCCGCTACCATTGAGCCTACATATCGAGCGCCATAAGGCTTTCCATTCTTCATGAAACAGTGTAAGAAAATAGGTTTTAACGTGTTCTGAAAATGACTGAATTATATACCAAGGACTATAATTTTGTCCCATATTTTCACGTATATTATTCCAGTATATAAGGAGACAAATTTTGGCGGTATATTCGGTATATGTACATAACACAGGGTCCTTCAGAAATATGTTCGATAAATTCTACAAGGTATTTAGCATTTAAAAGCAAGTAAACCTCCTTTAAGTGATTATTTTTTCGATAAATTCTACAAGGTATTTAGCAGTTAAAAGCAGGTAAACCTCCTTTGAGTGATTATTTCACAGTAATATGTTTCTTACCTTTGGATCTTTCTTGCTGCTTACGTACTCCTTAATCGCTTCATCCCACATATGTGAATATCCTTCATTGATACTGAGAATGTTACCACGTTTAGGTACTTTTATGTCAGTGTCAGTAAGAACAAATTCTCCAATTGCCTTGTAAACAGAACAAATTAATTTTGCTATAAAAACCATTTTTACTTTGAAAAAAGTCAATATTTATTGATCGTTCAATTTGGAACATTTGAGAAGAGAAGAGAAATTTCATTTCTGTGTCGCTTTCGTTCATATTGATAACGTACGGGATCCAAGGTAAAGCCGTTGACAGCTCCGCCTGTGGAAAGCACCATCATGGTGGCAGATCCGTACAGAGCGTAGCCTGCAGCCACCATCTTACGCCCCGGTTGCAGTGTGTCCTCTGCCGTGAGTGACGGCTTCCCTTCTGTTTTCCTGTAAAAGAGAAACTCTTCTTGAGGTTTTATTATATTTTTAAAGGTTTTGATATAAAAGTATTTGATCTTGATATTCAGCATTAACAAGAAACTGCTGTATATCTGAGAATGTTGTAATTTTAAATTCTTACTTAAATATTCCAAATATGGATCCGATCGACACCAGGCAGTCGATGTTTGACGAGCCGTCAAGAGGATCAAAGCACACGATGTACTTCCCTTGCTTTTCGGTTTCAATCTAAAAAACAGATGAGTTTCAGTAGAAAGCTGTACAGGAATTTCACAAAAATTTTGTAATCCTGAACCTCATTTATTCCAGTTAGAGGTCACTGTGTGTCGATGATTACCTTTTTATTTTACTAGCTTTTATCATTTCATTTACGTCTTTTTTTATAGATTACATTAAGTCAGAGTGATGTATTAACATCGCATTTAACGGTTTGTGTTAACTATCAGGCCGAGTCTAACATTATTCAAAGTTTTAAAAATAAATAAATTATAGTCGGTAGTCTTTTGCATTGTGCTAATGCTATGGAAACGTCAAGTCTTAACAAGTAAATAAATTGTTCCTGTTTTGGTTGTACTTCTAGTCGGTCTGAGATTTGTAAAATCGCATCCTAGCGCGACGTTCAACTGAATCTCTCCGTTCTGAAACTGAAATTGAATAAACTTGGGCTGGTAGAATATTATGTGTAAATATACAAAGATTCCCAAAGATAAAGTAAAATTCTTGAGTGGGAAAGGTTATAATGAGCTCGCCAAATTATTTTTGGATGATGGATAAGGTTTGTGGAGTTGTGGCTTATTTCTAATTCTACCTCGATAACATTTTCATTCTCTTCGCTGATCAGCAAACACGTTGTGTACGATGAGCTTAACATATTTATGAAAAGCTCGTTAGCTAACACATCCAGCTTTTTGACTTCCTCTCCTTGTACATTCTGTTTACCAGCAATGCCATAACTGAAAAATAAGTAATCATATAAAATAAACATTGTAATTACAATTTGAGTATCCGTAACAACCGGTCTTTCTAATGGACCCAACTGAGAGGGACTCCCCACCTTCTTATGTTTTATGCAAAGTCCAGGAACCCAGTAATAATAATACTTTATTTATTTATGGCTCGCTTTTCCGTAGCTGTGGAAATTCCATTTGTTTGCTCTGTATGGAAATGTATTATGTTTTGAAGCAAGCTTAAAGTTATCTATAGCTTTGAAAGATACAGATGACACAGTGTCATGGGTTAGGTCATGATGTCACCTGATAAAAATTGTTACCAATATTTGTTATTCGCTTTTTGTTTTTCTCACTGTACTTTTTCCCACTATCACGTATTCAAAAGTTGAGCACTATCACGAAACCTTATATTCAGGTTCACTCTTTCTGAAGGAAATTATCAGGGGGTTTATCAAACTTTAACTTGAGAGCACACAAAAATCGAATATACATTCTTGTTATTTATTACATAAAAATTCATGTCTTACATCAAGGAAGTTCCCAAAGAAATGAAAAAAACTGAAGTTACGAAATTTTACACAGGTCTGCGAATTTTGACGAAGTCTTTGGAATGATATAAGCAATAAAGAATGGATTCACCTGTCTCTGGATGGGTTCCTGTAAAATGTTATTGTGTAATGAACCTTTGGGCTACATAAAAAGGGGAGTTTATTTTCTAGATGAGCGACTATCAGCTTCTCAAGGAGCTGTTGTTTGGTCCGTGGGCTTTAAAAAATATAGCAGTGTCACAAATGTCGGAACTGTGTCAAATTTAAATACAGAATTTGAAGTGAAACTAAATTGTGATTAAATTAATGGCTATAAATGCTGTTCGTTATCTGTTGTAAATTCAAAGTAACATGTTACTCTGCTGCGTGGTGAATGGAATGTTTTCTGCTCCAAACATCTAGACCAGTGGTATTCAACCTTTTTTGTTCGCGTACCCCCAGATATAATTTCTCTTCAATTTTGTATCCCCAAAGTTGTTGGTGTACAATTCAAGTTATTCATAGTATATAATCTACATCTAAAATAAATTAAATAAATTACATCTAAAATAATGTATTAAATCTGGACCTGATTATTCAGTGTTTATCATAAAATAATATATATATTTTTTAAATTTCACGTACCTCCGGGGGTACGAATACCCCAGGTTGAATACCACTGATCTAGACTATCCATCTGCGTTACCAAAATCTTACTGCATGTAAATATAATTTACTGTCCCATAGTATATTTTTTATATCCGATAAATTCTAGCATTCCTTTCACAAAGGCTAATCAATTATCAAGTTACAAGCCAAAGTAATGAAATTATAGCCCATAGGTCTAGGCTTCTTGCAATAATTTTGGGTGATATCTCGTCTTGGTTCTGTCGTCGGTAGTGCTAGAAAATGGGGTGCCTCATAGACGAATGATTAATAAATTTTGTCTGGACATGGGGAATTTAATCACTACAAAGACGGATCATGCCCAAGGAATTAAATCTTGTTGCAATACACTTTCATTTGAAGAAATTATATAGTCGTACTTACAGTTTGGCAATTCCTGCTTTCCTTACGGCAGAGCTGACAGCTTTCACAGCTGTTTGAATGCTATTTAAAAGTTGTGTCAAATCTCCAGTAGCTGTTGGGACTCTCCTTTGTTCATCTAAAACAAATCTCGTTAAAGTCATGCAATTGGAATCGAATGCCGGACCGGTAGACGTCATCTTGTTTCACGGTGGATGCCCTCTTCCAAAGCTCGGTTCGTGTGGATATGCACAGCACTAATTATATGACTAGTGAAAGTCAAGGCTCTGTCTGGGTTGTAGTACACTAGTGAAAGTCAAGGCTCTGTCTGGGTTGTAGTACACTTGATGATGATGAAATTGTCAGTTGGCACTACTTCTGAATCCGGGAGAACAAATATATGCTGCACACATAAACTGATAAGCAAGCAGATCAAAGTTTAAAAAAATATTGCCTCAGAAATAGTTAACGGAAGTTACTCCTAAGTTCGACGTATTGAAGCTTGCTGCTGAGTTGAACTAGCTAGAATGACTTGCTTATCTCAGACTGATTTGTTTACTAAGTAGGCTGCGAAGGCCAAAGTATTTTGGCTTTCATTGGCCGCTACCACCATTTTCTCATATCTGGCAGTCTACAGTATTTTACAAACTTCAGTCCACAATGTAAAGCACAAATTTTCTATCGTCAGAAGAGAACATAATTTAGTACAGTATTAAACATGTAAAAACTAGTTTGTCTCCACTTAATCAAAATAATAAATAACAAATTCTAACAATGTAGAAGTCCATGGTGTTGCGTTGCATTGGGTCATTATTTATTTCAAATTTTGAGTTATAGCTAGATCCTATATGTAATAAATCATAACAGTATTAATGCAATTAAGAATTGTCATTCTCTTTCTTTAGCATGTTTCTCCCACATCTTCACGTGAACACAGAAATATCTAGATATTTTATGGAGGCTTTCTACCAGGTCGACGTCTAATACGGGCATATTTTCGTTCGATCCCTCTCCCCTTTACCCATGTGATGATATATAACATCGGGACACACTCGTTATAAGAGATCAGGATGTAATCATCGTAGGCTACAAATTGTAAAGCTCTCTGTATAATTTTCTCCAATATTCTGTTATGTCTTAGGCTAAATATTACCCTCTATAGGAACAACAGAGTTGACTAACAATAATTAATCAATCCTATTTCCAAATTATCACTATTACCACCGACAGATATTTGGCCAAACCTAACCTAACAAATTACTTGTTGCAAAAAGAGACATGTTTGTGTCTGAATTTCAACGACCACGGCTCCCTGCCAGCTTCTTTCGACGCTACTGTTTCTCTGCGGATGTACTCCGTCGTTAAACAAACTAACAAAGTACACCCAATGATATGAATGTCGTACTTCATTCTCTTCTGTTTTACAAATTTGTAAGTAAATTCAATAGCCTTTCTTAAAAAAATCGATGACATTGGGTTTGAATATTATAAGGCAATACCAAAATAACGCGGAATGATATATGTTACCCTTCCAGCAGTTTGATTAAGAACAACAGTGGCCCAGGGTATTCAGTATAAAGGCAGCTGCCAGTAATTCAAAAATAAGAAACAGTTTAAGGCAGGGAACAACGCGTTGCAATGTTCTGCATGGGACAACGGCTGTGATAACTACTCCGTTATATAATAAATTATTCTTCGTTCTCAGAGGACGAAGATGGTTATCGAAATGTCGGTGTTTTCTTCATTAAGCCACTTTAAACGGCTGGTAGCCCGAGAAGAATTTATTATACTTAGTCGCCGTGAAAGCTTCAGATCATACTCTGTTATACTTTATATGAAATTATAATTATTCTTTAAAATACTGAGCGATTTATTTGCCACTGCGTATCATTCATATGAATACGTATACTTGCAAACAGGCCTAATAAGCTGTTCTCTTAAAACAGGATGTCGTCAATGTGAAGTGATCGTTTTTAATTCAGGAGGGAGCCCATTATAGAACACTGAATCTTGGGGAATGTAAAATAAACAAAATTTAATTAATTATATAATTATTACATATTTCGAACTTATTAAGGGAATTGGATGGTCTGACCAATAACGTGGCAGACTGGGTAAACAAATCTTCGTGTTCAACTCTAAGAAGAAAAAACTCTGCATCAGAATTGCAGGCATTTATTTTTTTGAAGTTACACGTTAACTAGAAACATACTATACTAACAGCGAATTTGAAAGTTTGGGGGAGGGGGTTGACGTTGACCCAATCAAAGATAAAACACATAGGATGTGTTTAATTAATTTCCCAGCAAAACATACTTTTTATCAGTGGTAAAACGTCTGTGGGAGCACTCTGGCGGTAAAACTATAGCAACAACGCCTACGTCTACTAAACCATGGAATACTTCTATGTTAATAGCAGCACAGATGATGAGCGTTTCTGGTATCATTTTTATGTAAACTATTTGTATCACCTTCGCTTAGTTTACAAACGTTCACTTCTTAGCATGTCTTAACGCTACAGTTATCAGTGCTGTAGTAGAACTGCTACAGGATCCGTGGGAATTTCATGTTGTCCATGGTTAATAATTGTTGTTGTACCGATGATCAGTCAGATGTAATCTCTTTTTACGCGTACTGACTGTGAAATCCGTGGCAAGTTGTAGGGATACATGGCAATAGGAAGGGCATTTGAAACCTTGGTAACTGGTAGGAAATGTCTTGTAATTATGCGGAGGGTCTGTCGCCGTACAATAACAAAGGGAAACTTGGACTTAAGGAGGTTTGTACCTTATCTAATGTTTCATTCCTGTAATGTATTTAATAAATTTAAAAGCCTGCTTTCCGAAAATATTGTCACAGTGACACATGTTTAACGCTTCAATTAAAATTAAAATTAATCGCCTGCCATATACATTGACAGATTTTTATATCACGATTTCTTTGTGTAGTAAGAAGTCGCTGTATTTCAGAAATTTGATAGCAGTGATGCTGTAGAAAGTAAAGTTGTTCAGCTTGCAGAATGGATTTCTACAGCAAAACATACAGTTATACATACAGGTGCAGGAATCA
>NW_019059863.1:99843-110969 GCF_000696155.1 Zootermopsis nevadensis | reverse complement strand
CCGATTTTAGGTGAGAAAATCTTCCTCCCTATTTTTAAAGGCATCTGTGTGTTCATTTTTTAGGTCTTACAAATGTGAAATGATTTGTTCAGGTTGAAATGTGGGATAGTAATTTTATCTGTGTCAAAGCTTATTCCACCTATTCTCCCACATACCCAGTTTATGTTTTAAACTCCAAGAAATTATTAAAATTTTGTATAAGGAAATTATTAAGAATAATAAACTATGCATATCATCCTCTTGCCATATGATGAAGCTGTTTCCACTTTGGCTGCATATCACAAGATCTGCAAGATGGTGATGTGGCTTGAAGCAGATGACCTAATGCTTATAGGTAGGCCTAGTTCTTTGGTAATGCAGCATAGCAGTTGGTAAAACATTTCATTTATGTGCAAAATCTGACCTTTGCTACATTTATATCTTTCAGCAATTTTAATTGTCAAGTAAAAATCGAACATGGGTATTTGGTTGAAAAATGTAATGGAACAGTATCAGCCAGAGGTAAATCATGAGGGGGACACCATGCATTTTTTGTATGTGTAGCTTGTTGAAATAATTTGCATTGTAAATTGTCTCCATATTCAGACAAATATTTCTCTTTTTTAAGGGGGCCTAATGGAGTGTGGACATTAGAAGAGAAAGGGTTAAAACCGGATATTAACATCTCATTTGATGTGGCAGCGCCAACAAAAACTCACATGGCAATTGTGAAACTTGTTGAAAGTGGTGAGTTGCATTAGGGATGAAACTGTTAATTGATTGAATTGTTCTTAGATTCTGTCAAGTAAACAAGGGTGGTGGTGCTAGTTCATAAGTTAAATAACAGCTGTACATTAAAGAGAAAGTGAGTTTTTGGTACTTTGTTTTAATGATTTAAGATGGAGTTAGGCTTACTGAACCATCCAGGACATCATTATACAAGAAACAACTATTCAAACTGGTTTGCACCAGATTAAATTCTTCCCATTATTTGTTAAGAATGTATAGTTATGTGTTCCATTTGTCCAAAATAACCGATCATGTAGAGTTTCTCTAGAAGTGTTTTTTTATGCAAATTGTAGTACTCATGACACCAAAACACTGTTGTCACGCTCTGGCAAATAACAAGGTGGTATGTAATATATTTTGAACCGTTTATATGCAGGAAAGGTGCAATATGTGGTGAGCCAGAACATAGACGGTTTACATTTACGTTCAGGACTGCAACGCACTGACATTGCTGAATTGCATGGCAACATGTTCACTGAACGGTGTAATCAGTGTGGTTGTCAGTTTGTGAGAAAAGAGGCTACTTCCACAGTTGGTCAGAAGTGTCTTGAAACACCATGTCCAGCTTCTAGACGTAATGGAAGACCTTGTCGTGGAAGACTGCATGATACCATCCTTGACTGGGAAGACAACTTGCCAGAGAATGACTTAGGGATGGCAGATTTCCATTCATGGTAAGATTCTGAGCGTATGTATGAAGTGATTAGTTTGTACAATTAGTAATATTTTAATCTGTGAAATGTTTTTGCTCATTACAATTTTTGTATCAGTGTTGCTGATCTTAGCATCTGTTTTGGAACAACACTGCAAATTGTTCCAAGTGGGAATCTTCCACTCTACACAAAGAAGTTTGGAGGGCGCCTCGTCATTTGTAACTTGCAACCAACAAAGCACGTAAGTTTTGATTTGTGTATAATGAAATCTTGGTGTATTGTGTTCCTGTGATGAATGACCCAGGTGACGTGAGCAGATTAATCAGTAGTTTAATTCAGAATGGAATGGCATAATGTGACAGTCAGGTCAGAACTGTTGATTGGGATAACAGCTGCAATTCTGCACATGGCAGTGTTACCATTACAATCCAATAAGAATATTTCTCTGCCTGCCATGTTGTAAGAGAAGAGGCAGAGCTTGAAGTATGCCATCAGTGTTCTGAGTGCAGAATATGTACAATTCTGCTGATATTCTCACACCCCATGATGTCACATCTCAATGCATACCATGTCCAATAACCTTGGGTCATCCGACTTGCTTAAATATTCAAAGCAGGAGTACTTTAATATATGAAAATTTATTCAGTGCAAAGAATTAAATAAATATTTGTCTTTTCATGCCCCTAAAATATTATTAATGTATTCAATGAATTTAATAGTTTAGTACAGAAACTGAAGATGCTTTATCACCATTTATTTTAAACATTGTTCTAGGATATGCCATTAGGTTTTCAAAAATTATTTTTTTAACTCATGTTAATTTTAGCAATTATAATGTACATAAGTGCTCTATATGTTGTTTTAGGAAACCAGTTAGATTACTGATACATGTCAGTATTATATGATGTATGGGAACAACAGTGTCTGAATACAAGTGTTAACCTTTCATGTGTTTTTTTTACTGTGGCATTCATATTTTGAATAACAGTTTAGTTTTTGTTGTGCTGTCATTTGGAGAAAACAGGTACTGAAATTACTTACTAAATAATTTCTAACACAATTCTATCCAACAGGACCGCAAAGCAGACCTCATAATTCATTCATATGTGGATGACATAATGGTGCGATTGATGAAGTTGTTAGATTTGCCCATTCCTGAATACAGCAGTGAGAAAGATCCAACTAAATTAATTCAAAGTGGCCATGAATCACTTATAAATTGGACAGTTCCAGATAGTAGTGTGAAAATTATGAGAACAATATATGAAGGAAAATGCTGCAAGCAATCTAAGAAGAGAGGCTTCAATAAAGATATTGAAAGGAAAGATGATCTTTTGGATTTTAAGCAGATAAAAAGAAGAAAACCAAAAGAGACTGAAGATCAGTGTGAAAATGGCCTTTATACCATACACACAGATGTTTCAGATAATATAAAAAGGGAGATTGTTATGAACAGTCTTGAAAGTAAAAGTAATGTAATAACAGCTGTGAAAGACAGCCAGAAAAATATTGCAAATAGTACAGAGTGTGAAGTAAAAACTGAAAATGACGCAACACAACCATCTCAAATAATTCTAGAAGATTCTCAGACTATGTCACTTACTGAACACCTGCATGCAAATGTAATCAAGGTAGGTGTAATTGACGTACAGTCATAAGTACTTATACCATTTTCAGATTGTAAGCTTGTCATCATTTTGTAGTCTTTAACATAGAATATTTTGTATTTGACTTACTCTACTCTACTGAATGTGATGTGAAAATGTTTTTGGTGGTTGTTATGAAATCATGTATTAAAATCAGTCAAGAATTTGTATATACCAGTTTTCAAATGCATAAAATATACTTTTAATATTAAATGGATAATTTGTTAAGGTAAAATACATGTAATTATGATAGAGGACACAGTGAGTATTACTTAAAGTAACATATGTTAACATCAGTATTTAATCTACTATGAACGTACTGAATTATTATATGAAAATTGAGGTGAATGGATTAACATTTTCCTCAGTCAGCTAAACATGTCACAATTTTTAATACAGTATTAAATTTACATGTACGTGTCTGAGTACATTTGTCTCAAAATAACTGAAAATTGAATGA
The DNA here is from genome assembly GCF_000696155.1 of Zootermopsis nevadensis. The sequence continues at coordinate 107,442 of NW_019059863.1, read as the reverse complement.
GTATGTGTTAAATGACAGAGCAATTGCTGGGTGATGGTGGTGACATTTACTAGGCATTATATTAGTGATTACCTCAAAAACAGTTAACCTTATGCACATGTTATATAAAATGTAATATTTGCATTTTATGGATACCTAAAACTTTTATTGAAGATATTTTTCTGTCAGTTGAATACTTTATGAGATGTATCAAAGAATGTATTTTGGCCCTTAATTAAAGTGGTCTTTGGATTAAATTAATTGTATGAAACTTTATTGTACAAGGTGTATAACACAAATGGCCCATGCCTGATTTAATAAAACTTATGCTGTGGTAGGAAGCCCTTGTATTTATTGCTGACCTGCAGAGTTCAGTTTTTTAGGTTAGTTCCTCCATGGGTGCTTAAACTTCTTGTATCTGATCTAAAATGTCTTAGAATGCAATGAGGTATTTGCAACTTACTGGCATGTAAATGTTGTCCTTTACCATCTGTTCCAGTCCATCTCAGGTGTTTCCAGTCCTCTTCTCCATTTCTTTTTCCCACCTGATATTTTGCAATGCAATTTTGTTTTCTCATTTCTCTGCAATTGAATAAATTCTACCTTTGACATTTTGTTCCAACATGTCTCATAAGCCACTATATCAGCCTGCATATAACCCTTCTACTACCAGGTGTTATAAAATTAACCCTTTGATGCCAAAGCTGATAATGCCCTTTCATGAGTAAAGAAAGAAACTTCATTTTTTGTTACTGGGGTAGGCTTATGATCCTGAAATAATTTTCATTGTCAAGTTTCAACCTATTTCTCCACACCTTCAGGTACATTATCTACATCTGCTGAATTCTAACAATCTGACTAGATTCCTCATTCATTAAACCCTTTTTCTTTCACTTATTCTCATCCATTCCTAGGTTATGAAAATATTCTATTCTGCTTTCAACAAAATTACATATCCTAGGTTCAAGAAGAAATTTGTCCCCATTAACCTGTCTTAATCATTTGGTGTGCAATAATGGTTGCTGTAAAGGCACCGTGGAATAAACTGAACAATTTTTCTGAAGAAATATTGTAAACTTAATATACCACATGACTATAGGAAAATATCTGGATATTACCACACAGACATGACCCTCTCTGATACATGCTACTTATGCAAAATAAAAACACTTCTGACCCTAAATTAGGAAAACCTTACATTAGTAATATATAGGGATGGGTAGGAAAATATTACTTCAATAAAAAAGAGTAATTTGTACATTTACATAATTTTTTATTATTTCCTGAAATATTTATTTCAGAGGAATGAATCTTGAGCTGTGGGTAGCACCAATACCAGGTCTACCATGCTTTACAGGCTTGTAGGTAACACTAAATTCACCCAAGTAGTGACCGATCATCTCTGGCTGAAACAAAAATATAAGTGCAACTATTGAAAACAATATCCATTAATCCTCTAGAATAATTTCATAATGCAATTATAATGGACCACTACAACATACAGTGAAGTGGTGGCTATGTGAACGTTGGTAGGCTCAAAGATGTACTAATTAGAAGATCAGGCAAATTCATACTTAATGGGCATTGTGTTTATTCATGACATTTTCTGCCTAAATAAACACTGTTGTTATTTTAGCAGATTTTCACTTTAACAAATCAACTTCCTAATAAATTATAATAGCCAAATTTTAAACATAATTCCTACATTTCCTCAATTTATAAGTTTCTTTGATTACCTTCACTTCTACTTGATTGAATGTCTTGCCATTATAAACACCAACAATACTCCCAACCATCTCTGGAACTATGATCATGTTCCGCAGATGAGTTTTCACGATTTCAGGTTTTTCATTGGGAGGAGCTTCCTTCTTGGCTTTCCTCAATTTCTTAACAAGTGCCATTGGTTTGCGCTTAAGACCTCTACGGAAACGGCGTCTAGCACGTGAATGCATCAACTCCATCAACTGTTCTCTATAAACAAAATATGAGTCTCACAGTACCAAACACATTCATCAATTACTGCTACAACATGGATACATAACTAAGATTCCTGGGTATGCTAAACCTAGTTTTATTCAAAGTGAAGCCCAAAAGATGCCAATATTTCTTAAATGCTGCTTACCACATGGTTAAGATTTTAGGCAACTATCCGTATAATAAATACATTTTAATCAATGAATAGTATTTATAATATGCTACAAAATAATTATCCTCTCCACTTGCGTTAGGGGGAAAGAAATTAAAAATTTAGTCACACAAACCAACAATTTTTTCACCTCTTCTACTTACGCTGGCATGTCCAACAGCTGATCTAAGTCCACTCCACGAAAGGTGAACTTCCTGAAGGTCCTTTTCTTCTTCTGTGTTTCTTCTTGCTGAAATTTCAAAATAATACAATTTACCGATTGTTTTTACAGAATAGGTCACATGTAGACTTGCAATAGAATGTATGCAGACGTTTACGAAAATCCATACTTCTAATAATGTTTTCAAGTTCACATCTTTAACTTATGGCCATAGAGCTATATTTTATATTAAAAGATCACTGCAGATGAACTAGATAAATACTAACTGTTTCATTACAGCTCAACTCTTACCTCAGCCATTTTTACGTGTATACAAAAGATAATATTTATACAATTTTAACTCGAAGTACCGAGTTCTGTCACAATTATGGTTCCGGCGCTAATAGTATGCGTATTCTATTGCCTTAAATTTGTCATCGCTGAAACTCAAAATTTATAACCAACGTAACAGAATTCGGATTAATATTCTACAATGTCCACTTTCATACCTATAAATAAACAGACACATCTCACATATAATATGTATTGTATTATATTATTATGACTTTTTCCACATTCTATTGTCATCTGACTATCTTATGGATCCATGGAATGTAATATCTGGGAAGGGCTCACTTTCCTTAATGAACCTACGTGGGTAAACCATGGTCATGAATACACATATCGTATTTGAGCTACTTGTGAAAGAAATATATTTTCGTTTATAGATGGCAATAGTATTGACCAACTCTTCATACAGTCACACCAACATCGCCTTTAAACGTGCGTGCACTACATTGTCATTGTGTTAACTGTGTTGTAAGAAATGGCTGTAAACATTGTATTTGGCATTCGATTATCACCAAATTCTTTTCAGCGAGTGACAGTAGGCAACATTAGTTTAGACAGTAAAGTTGAGCAATTAAAATTGGAAGCTTCAAAGGCAACAAATTTGCCAAGGCATTTTATAGGTAAATTTAGATAAATTATACATGTACATTAAAATTAATTTTTAACGTTATCCCATGTCATGACAGGGGTTATTTGAAAGATGATCTAACCATATTGTGTGGTTTTGTGGTATTTATAGTTACTCCTTGTAAATTCTGGGATACCACATTTAAATAGGCAACGTCTGCTACTTTGTAATTCCAAGATCATACTATTATTTGACATTACTTGACCTGGGAAGTTCAAAAAGTGTTTTATCAAGGATCCATTTATTTCCAGGGTGGTATAGAAACCCCCTTCCCCATGTCAACTTCTGTATCTGTGATTCCAAGTAATCTTGTAAGTCTTTACATAATTTGCTTTACAGAATTAATTTACTGTGGAAACATTTTGGATGATGACTCAACACTAAGGTCTTGTGGACTGAAGTCTGGTGTAATGGTTCATGTACTGAAGAGGAGAGAGAAGGGTTTGTATTTATTGGCCTATATATGTAAATTATATGGGAGAATCTGAATGCTTGAATACTTGGGATTTATTGTACTAAATTAACATAAAACCTAAATCACAGTAATAGAAGTCAGATTGATTATCCCTTTAAACCCCAGTGGCAACTATATGTACCACCTGCTTTTACTATCAGTAACACTACTTTTTGTATTTATGGATCTTTTATTATTCTCATTGTAAATAGTGATTATTTCCTAAACAGCATTAACCAGTTGATATTTGTAATGGTGAAGTGTTGTGTTTTCTTTGTTGTACAGACTGAATTGTTATATATTATAAAGAAACTTTGGCTTTATAGGGCTAAATCATTTTGATTTTCTTCAGTTCATTTTGAAGTTATAACTAATACTGTGCTTCTTTACTTGTAGACATTTCTTTGCCTGTTCACTCAGTGACAGAAGTTGGTGTTCAAGAATTAGTGATGGCATTTCGCACATTTACGCGGCACCCTAGTTACCGGAGTGCTCTGCATGTGAGTTATTTCATCAGTTCCTAAGCCACATTTCAAGTTTATAAGAGGTATTTAACTTTGTGTCAGTGCAACAAAAAACCCTTGAATGATTCAGCAGTGCATAATGTATTGAATTTTGGATTAGAATTCAGTACCACATCTTTATTTTCCCTAATCTTAGTTCAAGGGTATAAAGAAATTGTTTTTTTAGCGTCTCAGCCGGCCAGAAGTTTTAGAAAATATTATGATGGCTACACCTGGACTTAGTGAAGATCCAGTTGCAATCTCAATTATTCAAGATCCAGAATTGCTTGTTCATATGGAAAATGCAGACACTGTAAGAAGGTAAGTTATTAGAAAAAGCTTTTTACAAGGTTTCATGGTTAAATTGTAAAGCTGTGCAATGTAATGTATGAAGATGAATATGATATTGATAATATTATTACAATTTAATTGCCTGCTATGCATATTTGGGGATCTTTAACTCCGGTCACTTGTGTCATTACCTCTTATTGCATACACTTCTTCTGAATTTGTTGGGCCCCTTATCTCCAGAGCATAATGTATCTTCAGATTTGAGGGAGGTATTCTGTAAGTACCATATTTATCTGATACTACACATACCAAAATCATCTATCATTTATTAATTTTTTGCCATAGGAATACTGGCAGAAATATTTCTGTATAAAAGTATAGATAGGACAGGTTTGATAAAATCATCAGGGATGGTCAGCTATGTTAATTACAGGCAGAAGTTAATTTTAGAAACCTCTGGCTCCATTAACAAGGAAATATATATATTGAACCACTTCAGTTTTGCCAAATGATAATTTTCTGATGATAGAAACAAAGAAGGCATCAAAAACAGAGGACTTCTCTCTGAAAAGATGCAGCTGATGCCTGAATAGTTTTTGTCATTTTCAGTCACTATGAAAGTTTCAAGATTAACAGAACAATTTTTTAAAATTCATAAATAACTACATATTGTTATTCTTTTATCTTTTTCCTTTCTTTGTGAGACTGTCAGGTTTCAGATAACATTGAGTTATGTCACTGGTTTAGTACACGTCATAAAACGTAACTTGAAAAAATTGTTGTGTCTTTTGGGCTGTCTTTCTGGATTTACATTTTTATGAAATAAACGTATCGAGGTCAATTTTGGCTTCAAAGGATTAATATTATAACGTAATCAGTTATTAATATGGGGTATGCTCAGACTGGTGACATGTTGGCATACAAGACAGAATACTGCAATATTTTCAGGATTGCCGAACTCCACCCATCCCTAGCTGAAGCAGCTAATCATATAGCAGCTGTTGTTCATGAAGAAGCTGCAACAGGAAGTGCAACCAATCAAGGATCATCTTCAGGGTATTCATATTCACTAGATGCCCTTAGTGATGAAGAAGAGATGGATTCCTCCCAGGTATTCAGTCTTAGAAGAGTTTAATTTTTGTGTTGTGGTTTACTGTCAGTATTGTAGGGTTTAGTTAACCACCTTCAGAGAGGTCAAAAGCACTTATATATTTGTGGGGTTGTATATTTGCAGTCCTCTGACTCTCAGCCCCGTGGAGGTGACAGTCTGTCACGACAGCAGTCATACTCAACCATCACTGCAGCTCAGCTTGCTGCTGCTTTAGCTTCTGCTACTGGTGAGACTCGTCTAAAAGTAAAATTACATTCTCCACCGTAACTAAGTAACTAATCCTATGGTTTAGTGTCTTCTTTGTGCAGATGAAAATAATTATTAAGTGAGCAAGAAATTCCCACTTGTGGAACCCAAATTGTAATCGCAAATTTCTCTAATTTTCCTTATAAATACAGAATATTATTGTCATCAGGCTTGTTTCCTGCTTCACCTCGTGCCACTGGCTGTAGTACATCTTTAGCAGCTGGTCCGTCATCAGGAGGGAGTCTAATCACACCAGAGATGTTTAGCCAGGCAATGCAGCAAGCGATTGCCAATGTGGGTCCAAATACAGGAGGATCACATGCATCAGGGGATGTCGCAGTGACAGTACGTGTCTTTGTTGCTGCATACTACATTTGTTATGCTAATAAATCCTTGTACTGTGAAAATTGTTAAATATTTGTTTCTCGGTTTACTTATGGCACTTTATCAGTTGTCTGTCTTCGTGGATGGACAATGAAAATATTTTTGTAATAATCTTTTCTGATGTTTGCTAATTAGGGAACAGAAGCATCAACTGGTAGAACAGATACAAATCCTGATATTCAAGCACAGGCAAGCAGGTTATCACATCAGTTACAACAGATGCATGAGCTGGGTCTCACAGATGACACTCTCAACATTCAAGCTCTTCAGGCGACAGGTGGTGATGTTCATGCTGCCATTGACATAGTTTTCAGTGGTGCACTTCCGCCAGATTCACAATAAGTTATCCTGTTGGGAACACTGCTTGTACGATTAAAATTGAACATGAAAATTGTAATGAAGATTCATATATTCCTGTCTTAGCGTGTGAAGATGGAATTATAATATTGTAACGTGGGGCGGTTTTACTACCCTGATTGTCAACCCTGATTTATTCATGTAAAATTAAATCAGTTACAGAGGTCTGCACATACAGTCATCTCTCTACAACAACAACAACAACACCCTTCGTGTCTCTGTTCTCTGCACACACACACACACTGTCCTCCGAGTCTATCTGGTCCCTCGAGTTCGGCGCTGTTCACACTCTTCGCTTACACATCGGCCTGTAGCACCCCACTGGACACACGCTGGCTCCTTGGCCACCACAGTCCACATACCCGGTGCCTGCTCACGCAGCCGACCTGTCCTTACTCAGCGTCGGCCCGTAGCACCCCACTGGACACATGCTGGCTCCTCGGCCGCCACGGTCCATGTACCCGGTGCCTCACATGTAGCCGACCCGTCCTTTCTCAGCGCCACACCAGACCTCTCGTTCGCTCCACTCTCTCGGCTCTCACGGCACACTTCTCTTACGCCCGATTCACAGCTCTGTTCTTTCCACACTCCCTTTCCAAACCACTCTTCAACACTCTCCCTTTCCATCTGTCTATAGACACAACAATGCCGAATACGACAATGCCAAATACAACAATGTCTATAAACGATTACAACAATGCCAAACCCAATAATGTTAATAAACAGACAACAATGCCAGACGCGAAAATGTCAATAAACAGACAACTAAACTGTTTATTGACATTGTTATGCTGCTGTCACAGCAACACGTCACAATATCCTGTCAAAGTGTAATGAATGTTTGGAAAGTATAATGGACTTGTCATTTAATGTTTCTTTATGATATATTTACTGTTCAAGTTCCAGCCTCATTATCTCAACATTAAATTCCTTGAAGATTTCTGTCTTCTCGGTTGTTGCGCTGTGTAGTCTGGTCGATGTTTCATCGCCCTGATGACGGAGGCAGTATG
>NW_019059863.1:67423-89617 GCF_000696155.1 Zootermopsis nevadensis | reverse complement strand
CAAACCACTTTTCCCATATTTTATACATATGGAAAAGAAAGGTGCATTCCAGGTTCTTGAAGATAGTTATGTAACTGAAGAGTCTGGTACTGGAATTGTTCATCAGGCTCCATACTTTGGTGAAGATGACTATCACACGCGATCAAGACATGATTTGTCCAGTTGATGGTAGCGGGTGTTTTACAGCACCAGTTACCGACTTCTTAGGCCAGTATGTTAAAGATGCTGACAAGAACATCATAAAATGGTTGAAGGAAGCAGATCGACTTGTGAACTGTTCAACGATTAAGCACAGCTATCCATTTTGTTGGCGTTCAGAGACTCCGCTCATTTATAAGGCTGTTCCATCTTGGTTTGTTAGAGTTGAACAGATGAGCAAAGATCTTCTTAAGTCTAATCTAAACACATATTGGGTACCTGATTTTGTCAAAGAGAAACGATTTGGTAATTGGCTTCGTGAAGCTCGAGATTGGGCAATTAGTCGGAACAGATACTGGGGTACACCAATTCCATTATGGATGTCACCAGATGGTGAAGAGATAGTATGTGTTGGTAGCATTGCAGAGTTACAAGAGTTGACTGGCATAAAAGTCAGTGACCTACATAGAGAAAATATCGACCATCTGAGTATTCCATCAGTACGACCAGGCAAACCTCCATTAAAAAGAGTATCAGAAGTATTTGATTGCTGGTTTGAATCTGGCTCTATGCCTTATGCACAGTTACACTATCCATTTAAGCACAGAAAGGAATTTGAAGACTGTTTTCCAGCTGATTTTATTGCTGAAGGTATTGATCAGACTAGAGGATGGTTTTACACTCTACTGGTTATTTCAACTGCACTTTTCAATAAGCCACCTTTTAAGAACCTCATTGCAAATGGTTTGGTGCTTGCATCAGATGGACAAAAAATGTCAAAACGAAAGAAAAATTATCCTGATCCACTGGAAGTAGTAAACAGATTTGGTGCGGATGCTTTACGACTCTATCTTATCAATTCTCCAGTTGTTCGTGCAGAGAACTTGCGCTTCAAGGAGGAAGGTGTTCGAGAAGTCTTGAAGGATGTTTTCCTTCCATGGTACAATGCATATCGCTTTCTGATTCAAAACCTGGACAGATTAATCAGAGACAATGAAGTTTGCAAATTTGAATTTGTTGAAAATGCCCCGCTAGATAAGTTGTCTGAGAATGTGATGGATCGCTGGATTCTTTCATTCACTCAGTCATTGCTTCAATTTGTGAAACAAGAGATGGCAGCATATCGATTGTACACTGTTGTTCCACGTCTTGTCAAATTTATTGACAACCTTACCAATTGGTATGTCCGCATGAATAGAAAAAGACTGAAGGGTGAGGGTGGAGTACAGGATTGCCATCATGCCTTGCATACTCTATATCATGTCTTGTACTCAGTTGTATGTGTAATGGCTCCTTTCACACCATTTCTCACTGAGCACATGTACCGCAATCTGCGTCACTTTCTGAAAGCTGATGCCATAATGGATAGTGTGCATTATCTTATGCTACCTGAACCTAGAAATGTTTTGATCAGTGAGGATATAGAACGAGCTGTGTCACGCATGCAAACTGTTATTGATCTCGGGAGAGTGATACGGGATCGTAAAACCATACCTGTGAAGTATCCTTTGCCTGAAATTGTGGTTATTCATCAGGATGAGCAGTATTTGCAAGATATCGCCTCTTTCGAGCGCTATATTTTAGAGGAACTAAATGTCCGCTGTGTGACTATCACAACTGACAAGAAGAAATACGGTGTAACACTTAGAGCTGAACCTGACCATAAAACCTTGGGAGCCCGACTAAAAGGTGCTTTCAAACCAGTAATGCAGGCCATTAAATCTCTGACAGATTTAGATCTACAACAGTTCTTATCCAGTGGGCACATGGAACTTTTGGGACATAATATTGGGCCAGCAGATGTCCGTATTATGTTCAACTTCAGTGGTGACACTGCTGGTGAGTTGTCACATAAATATGAGGCACATGCTGACAATGACTTGTTGATACTATTGGCTACAACGGCCGATGAGGCAATGCAAGATGAGGGTATAGCCCGTGAAGTGATAAATCGCATTCAGAAGCTGCGGAAGAAAGCTCACCTGGTTCCATCAGACCCAGTGACGGTCTTCTTTAGTGTGAGTCCGCCAAATAGCCAGTTGCAGCGTATTACTATGTCACATGCTGACTTCATAGAAAGTACATTGAAAGTTCCTTTACGTCCAATGACTAAAATGCAAGAACATGCTTGTTCATCTGTGGTGATAGAGGAAACTCAACAGCTGAAAGGTTCTTTGCTAAACTTAGTAGTAACTCATGGTTTTTGCCAAGGCTGGTGCTCAGATACAGATACAAAACAAGTAACATCATCTCAAGCCTTTACTCCTGAGCCCTTCTGCAGATACGTTAATGTTCAGCTGTGTGGTTTACAGCCAACATTTGGAACAAGGAGTATGTGTGGTGTGGTTTTGCTAGAAAATCCATTTCAAGAAAACCTGATCTCAGTCCAACAGCTGAGAGAAGAAATTGAAGTTTTGTTTGGTTTGTATGGCCAAGATTTTTACTTTTCCATTTCTAATAATGGGCCAGAACTGACACTTACGCAAGATCTGGATCACTTACATAAACAAATACTTTATGTGTATCGTAAAGGAGAAAAGAGGCGTGAGAATTCAAAACAGCTCTTGAGTCATAGCAACTCTGGTCCATTTTGCAAGTTTATGAATGTGGAATGTAATGGCAAGAAAGGAACAATTATGCTTGAGAACCCATGTGGGGATAATGTATCACAGACAGATGTGGTGCAACAAATGAAACAAGTTGGTTACATATTTGGAATAGATGCAGACAAGCTGGAATTTACATCAGATATCGGAGGAAATTGTGGATACCAGAAAGTAAATGTAAAGTAGCTATAGTTGAAAGCAGGTAACATTCAATTTACATTCTTTTCTATCTGGTATAATTCATTGCTCCTTTTTCTTGTGAAGGACAGGACAGTATGAACACATTTATTGACTTGCAGATTTCATTTGGCCAACAGTTTTTCATATTTCTTAGTTTGTTATTTAAAGAGCTCAAAGAGCTTAGTCTTTACAATTTTCTAGAAGGTTATTATTCCTCACCCCATTTGAGAATTTTTGTGTAAGGAAGAGGTTCTTCCTGCTTAATTTTCTAGTAGATGACTTTGTTTTTGCATTAAGAGTAGTATTCAGTTGCTTGCAAAATGTTTTCATTAAGTGACCAGCATCATTTTCTTTCTGGGACTTGAGAGTAGCAAATATGTGTCTCACGGAAAGAAAAACTAACCATAATACCATAATATCATCTGGGAAGTACTTGTGATGTCTATGTATCTTAAGATGAAAATGGAATTTGATAAGGACATTTTATTTTCCGTCAAAAACGGGTAAAAACAAAATCAATATAAGCAGAGCAACAGATACACCAGATTTTAATTTTAATTTTGATAGACCTGACGATGATAGAATTGTATATCGAAACATGTCGTCAATTTTAAAAATGTAACAATTTTATGTGAAATTTTATGTGATTTTAACAATAAGCTTGTGAAACGACGGAAAATAAAACTATTGTATTGAGGAACACAAGCAGGATGCAATTAAGATATAAGATATAATATGAGAAAGAGTTAATTTGGCATAGAATTTGTTTAGTTTGCAACAGATTATGCATCTGAAATCTTATTGCTACCCTTATTTAATTGAGTAAATCTCAAGTGTAATATAGGATCATCAGCTGTTTCTTTAAAATGAATGTGCTTTACATATTTAAATTTGTACTTTTAACTGTTGCAAGCAGCCATTTATTTGTTTACTTTGCTGTGTTCTAATAGAAGATTTCTGGTAATTGGAAGGATTATCATACAAGTCATATTTATGTAGTATACATTTTTATATTATTATTAGGTCTTATTGTGATGAATAAAATAAGACAGTTGTTTTCATTATACATTTAATAATGTATACCAGCAAGTAAATTTAGGTTTGTTTCCCAGAATTGAATATTTTGCTGTTGTATTTTGTAATACCTTGAGGATAATAATTTAATTAAATTGTATTGATTATTTGTTGATATGGGGAAAGCAGTATAGATGTACAGTGTTTGTGCGGAAATACTATTCCATGGAAACAAAACAAGAATTACACTGAGCATTGTTTTTGATATATTTTGTTCATTTCGCTTTGCATTAAGTTAAATTGAAATATGGTTTCCAGAATTGTTTATACCATACAATTTATATGCTGTTAGGGCAAGCATACTTTTGAAAATATTAAAAATGTTAATCAAACAAATCTTTTTTGTTTTCAAATAACCCTGTTAAAAATGTCACATTTTTAGAGATAGAATTTTATCAAAACTTTCCATCTTTTCCCATGCACCAGAATTAAGTTTTAAGATAGACAGTTAGTGCTTCTTGTAATGGAAAGTTATCATGTTCAGGTTTTGACTGGTTATAAATATTGAAGAGTAAGTTCTGACTGGAAGGTTTTTATGGTGAACCAGTTTTTCAGATTGTATGACATGATGGCCATTTTAATTTTTTACAACAGAGAATACTTTATTATACTTGTCCCATGTGTATATTAAAAAGTTGATGTACAAAGAGAGAATTGTTTATTTTATCCATAAAACATATGATAACACTTTCTCAAATACTTTTTGAAATAAGGAGAGTTCAACTGATTTTAACACGAGTAAAATTAATCTTTCCAGTGAGAAAGTAGAACTGTTGTGAAGGAACAGTATTATCAGGTAAAGTAAACTGCTTTATATGTTGTCCATCTGTGTTACTTGTTATGCATTAAATACAAAGTATTTTTAACAGTACTTCATTTTAATCCTGAGAACTGTTTCCACAGTATATATAGTTTCTTGAATTTCACAATAGTTTGCCTTTTTTTCATTTTCTGCAAACAAACTTATGTAAGACACTCATAAGTTTCTTCTTCAGGACTTGATAAATATGGTATTATTTTAATTTCCTGAAATAAATAATGAAGCTATATAGCTTTATAGAAATGGATAAATGTCAAATCATATGTATAAGTAAAATAAAAGTACAGTATACTTACTTCATCCCCCAAAAGAGAATTCCAGTCTGATGGTAGACTGCATTCTTTTTCTGAATTAATTGGCTGCAAATGATGAAGTATTTGGTTTTTTGGTGCAAATTCTGTCAGTTCAGATGGTTTGGTTGCAATTCTAATTATTCGTGTCCTTCTAGTATACTTCACTCTACACCAAGAAGTCATATCTGCTGATGTTTCCTCATCTGTGTTACATCCACATATGGATGATAAGTTATCAGCTGAATATCTGTGGTCAGTGTTTGGATTAATACATTCTGAATCATCTACAATGTATTCACAGTCTGTCTTCCAATTGGATACATTTCTTGACTTCGCAGTGTATAATAAATTTGTTTCAGCATTCTGTGACTTTTGTTTAGGTTTAAACTTTGCTAGAGGTTGTAAAAAGCAATTTTCTGAGGTATAATCAGAATCAAGTTTTCTTTTGTGATTAGTCTGCTCATATTCATCGTCTGTAGACCAATCTGAATGAATATTAATGGTGGAGTATGTGGATGATGGTGAAGACAAAATATTGTTTTCATTAGTTCTTTCATTAATACCTTTTATAAGTATAGGTGACTCTAGATTTGTTGGAGGATAATGTATTGAGTATGACTTCAGATTTGTATTAATATGTGTGTCTTCAATTTTATGTTTGTACCAAGTATCGACGTCAGTGGCGTTGGATAATGCTGATGAAGAACTTTGGTAATCATATTTCTCTGTTTCAGCTTTGTCCTTTACGTCAGCATTATCTACCCATACTGTTCTTTCAGTTTGGTGCATTTGTGTTCCGAGAAGTTTATCACTTTTAACATTTCTACTAAGTACTCCATTTCCATAAAGACAATTAAACCGGGATTTTGCACATGGTGTTGAGTAGTGTCCATGTGGGAATACATTGCTCTGATCTGCACTATTAGAACAACTTCCATCTTCTTTTCCAGAATGTGGTCTGTCAAGAAAGGTGGTTTGGCAATCTGTGCCAACTCTTTTATTGCCAGGGTCTTTTAAAATGTTTGAAAGGAATGCATAATCACTTTGACTTGCTGGATGTTCTCCAGGATCAACAAACAATTTTTCTGCAAAACATCTGAAAATACAAACTGCTCATGAAAATATTGTACTGCTCTAGAGTGATTCATTTATACATGTTGGTAACCATCCCCCAGAAAATTTGACACCAGTTATTTGTAATCACTACTATGCAATTTTGTATTGTTTTGGCTGCTTAATTAATTATTACTAGTACTACTGTTGTCTATGCATAATAATGCATGCAGAAAGCAGTACCCGATTGATGCCTGGGTGTAGATGTTCATTCATGCTGTTCCAAATATGTACTAAAATTTCTAACAATTTAGAAACTACAATACCTGTTAGGATCATGCATTCTATCAAGGAGTGTATGATAGGATGTATTAGCAGTGTGTGAATATAATGTTTGATGCTCTTGTTCTCTTTCTGGAGTATCTATATCCCTCGAAGCCATTGCAGAAATAATCATTTTCAGAGGTAAACGTTTTCGTGGCTGCATACATGAATTATTTTCTATTCTAATACCAGTCATTTTAAGTGTTGGAGCTGTGTCTGCTGTTAGTATATGATCCTGGAAATAAAATATTAATTCTTAATGTGTTAAGTATTAATCACAGCAATATATGCTTATACAAGAACTAGGTATGGTTTTCACTTACATCTTCATCAGCTTTTCTCACTGCTGTGGCAGTTACTAAAAGTGACTGAAGTGCATTAAAATTATCTCTCATTTTAGATAGTTTCAAATGTAACCTTGTGATTATTAAATATGAAAAAGTAATATATTATTTGTACTTGATTGTAGAATTATTTTCTTGTTTTCATATATGTCATTCAGGTGTGTTGGGTAATGTCCCACATATGCTGCCTAGTTTTCTGATTTTTGAAATACTGTTTTGTGTACTAAACATTCAAAGAACAGAATTATTGTAAAATGGTAGACCACTTTAAATGATATGCATTAAAGTAGTGCCAAACAAGCTTTTTATTTTAAGTATACGAAGCACTGAGCATCCTTAACATGAACGTAATATAGTGGTGAAGTTCTTTTGTTTTATTACAAAATGAATTTGATTTGCCCGCTATCAGAAAATTCTTTGTAGGATCAGTGCGTCCACATTCCAAACTTCGAATTTTTTCTTTGTAGTTGAGAAATTTCCCTGTTCGAACATGGCTGATTATAAGATTAGAGATTTTATGTTTTCACGACAGTGATCCTGTCCGTTATGGTTTTCTGTCATATGATGCTGTGTAGTATTTTTTAGTGGTTGCTTCTGTTTTAAAGAAATTGGTGGAGACAAAATGTTCTTCCAAAATGGTAAGACATCACAACCCAGAAGACCACATTCACAGAGAGAGCGTTTCTGAACACACCACCCGGTAATGAGACAGACCGTTGGTTCAAACTTTTGTATTATTATCTGTGGATGTGTATACGTTAGGAAGTTTTTTATAGTGGTCGCGTTTGGGAATACAATTCTCTTCGTATCTCGCCAATGGAATGCACGAAAAACATGTGGACATCTATTTTTGACAATTTGTGTACGGTTTAGTTTCGAATGTGACGTAAAGGACAACAAATTATTGGGAAAGTTTCTCTTGAGGAGAATTAACCGAAGTCTGGAGGGTTTGTCGTGTCTCGTTGAGCATACATGTAAACTTGTTGACATCAGTAGTGTGCATTTTGATAAATGTTTTCTCCGTTGCCTAGTATAAACTATGGACAGTAGTGTATTTGGGAATGATAAGGAATGCGAAACGTTATCTTTATAAAAGTGTGACAAGAATCAGTGTTAGAAATGTAGTGTGTATGTTTTGAAACGATGAAGCAAAGAAAATCAAGAATGCTTCTGTTAATGTTAGTGTGAATGGGCTATGGCATATTCGGTGGGTTTAATATTAAATTCCGATATTTGTGTTATTTGTGGCATTATTGCCAGTGGATATAATGTTTAATACGCGTATCTAAATTGATGCTAGCCGAATTGAACCAGGTTAGATTTTGAAGTTCAAAGTGCATAGTTATCTCATAACCTATTAAAATAAGATGGCTTGGAAGTTATTAGTAGTGTACTGCTCTGTGTTTAGTGTTTATTTATAATTTTGTGTTGGCAGGTGTTTGGAATGTGTACTGAGTCCTGTGATTTATATAGTTCAGGCATGTTTACCTTCTCTGCCTAAATAACCAAACGTTTTGGCAGATAAAAAAATTTAAGAACATATTTACAGAAATTTGTCACCACTAATATGCAAATTTGAATGGAATTAGAACAGCTATGTGTGTTTGTATTTTAATAAATATTGCAAAATATATGAAAACACCAAGTATATATAATAACTTATCTTTTATGATAATGCACAATTACAGGTCACAACACGGAAGGCTCATACATAGTGATATAGTGATATAGTGCACTACATCACAAATTTTGAAAGCAGTGAAGGTTTAACTAGCATCTTAGATTGGAAAGTTGTATAGTCCCTCCTCCCCTCAAGCCTACACTGTGCCTGTGCCTAATTGTGCCTATACAAACAGATGGATAACACAAGCCTGAACGAGGTGGCTGACATGGGCTGGTTGAAGCTGGTTAATGATGTATTTTTAACTGATTGCTTCTGCTATGTTGCTAGTATAATAACATGTTTCCAATATTTTTGTTTCAGTGTGTCCAGGTTTTGTTTGAAATTGGGCATGAAGCAGTTATTCGAACGAAGCGCTCACCAAAAGGTTTTACACATGACTGGGAAGTGTTTGTGCGAGGCGCTGATAACACTGACATAAACCACTTTGTGGATAAAGTTGTGTTTCATTTACATGAGACATTCCCAAAACCAAAAAGAGGTGAGTTATTTTACTTGTAATATCAATGTATTTATTGCTTTTGATGATGCCTAACATGTAGATTTTCATAGATATTTTATTTTATTCATAGGTTTCATATATTTTTTCATAGGTATTTTGTTATAGCACACATTGAAGGGACGAGAAATTAGTTAAAAATTGTATGGATACCTGACAGAGATAAAAAAGATAACATTGAAATGAATCTTAATAAATAATGAAAATTACTTTTGTGCACTATATGAAGAACTACTTATAACTGAATTATTTTATTATCTAATGTGTTAATCAATTTTCTTTATGTTTCTGTAGTTGTCAAGGACCCACCATACTCAGTTAAAGAAACTGGTTATGCAGGTTTCAACCTCCCTATTGACATCTGCTTCCGAACTGGAGACGAACCCAAAAAGGTCCGTTTCAACTACGATTTAGACTTACAACCAACAAAAGTGCAGCGTGAAACGTATGTTTTTCGTAACCCAGACGAGGATCTGAGACGTCGACTGATTTGTGGAGGAGGGGTATGTATATTTTGTTATTTAGTCAACATATATTGATTGCTTTTGGGAATTGAGATTCTCACAGCAATATTGATGTCATTGCCTGTCTTCTAGGTTGTAATGCCATGTGGACTTGTAGGTGGATATTAATATTTTGGGGAAATATAATATCTCTATCTTTATGGCTTCTTTCAAATTTTCAACACATGGTTATATAGTGATTTTATTTTTGTCAGTTTCTGTGTTTTTTGGGGGACTTCAAATTCAGTTTAGATGCACAGTACTTTGGAAACTGAATTATAAATGTTTGAAGGTATTTAAATAGTTCATGTACTATACCAAATTTACACATTTCTTCATATCTGCCAAAAAAAAAAAACCTTTGATAATTTACCTGTCAGGATGGAATCTACGCTTGTGATGACAGTTCCATATGTGTATGGTGATAACTCCAATGTAAAAATGTGATTTTGAGAACTGAAGAACTCTCTAATGGTAACTCGTTGCTCTTTGCAAAATTTAACATAGGTGATAATCACAGTCACATCGTTAACTGCAGTTGAAGGAGCTCCTGGCCTGTCGAGTTTCTATTTGAATCCTGACCTTCTTTGAACCATTGCATTTTCCCTGAAAGCCTCGTTTAACAAATTATGTGCTTCATTTACAGTTTTCTTTAAGTGATAATAAAATTTAGGCGCAGCATATTGATGAATGTGTGACTTTGGGGGTGAGACAAGTGTAGCTTGTAATCAAGATCACAACACAAGCAGAACTATACATGCAGCAACCTGTAACTGCAAATGCTAACCGAAACCTACCAGCCACCATAAATGAAAGTTTCCTCAACAGCCCTCATACTAAAACTAATAGACAGTGTAGAATTATTGGAAATGTTTTCTCATGTATTTAATGTAGGTGGGTGTGGGCTCAGATTCTGCTGTCTCTAGCCATTTGACACCTGGAGAAAAGCCCAGATCTTCTCCAGCCATTGCTGCTTCAGCTGATGAAGCTCCTTCAGCAAAACCACTTGTTCCACCTCTTGTTGGCAAACCTAAGTTGGGTGGGGACCCAACCAAGAAACTCAAAATTAAGGTAAGTTGTTAAATTAAATGTACATCATAGAATATATAATATCATTTGTAAGACAGTGACATTGTTTGAATAATTTATTCTTTATTTTTCCATAATTTTTTCTTTATTTTTCCATAGGAGTATCGTTCTGAAGAATCACGGGCCAGCAGCTCTTTTCATGAGTTGTTTGGGACACCAATCAAAACTACTAAAGCTTCACCTGACCCCAAAAAACCGTCTCCATCACCCAAAGTGTCACCATCACCGAAACCTGTCAAACCTCCTGACAAACCAAGTAGTGACAAACAGGTTAGTGGAACTAAACCTGTGAAACATAGTGTGCAAAAAGATTCACAAGAAAAAACTGGCAGCAGTTCAAAGGAAGAGAAAAAAGATAGGAATAAAGATCGTGACAAGAACAAAGAGAAGGCAAAGCATCCAGCTACACCACCCAAACGACCCCCTTCTCCACCAAAATGCCCACCTTCTAAGCCAACAAAAGATGATCCCAAGAAAGTTCAAGTTGAAGAACCTAAATCAAAGAGTGATTCAAAATCTTTGGGCGATTCAAGTAAAAGTGAAAAGAAGAAAAAAGATAAGAAAAGTAAGGATGAGAAGTCAAAGAAAGAAAGACACAAGGATCATGAGAGTAAGTCTTGTGAAAAGGTAGAAAAAGTTGAAAAGCCACAATCTAAGGACAAAGAAAAGGAGGCAGCTAGGAAACCAGAGAAAGAATCAAACAAGGAAACAGATAAGCATAAAGAAAGAGAAAAATTGAGCAGTGATGGCAACAAAGAGCGTGCTAGGCACAAACATAAGAAGAAGGAGCGGAGCCAACGAGATGAGACTGGAAAAGAGAGAGACCGAGGCAAGGAGAAAGGAGTAAAGAAGAGTTCATCAGATAAAAAAACAGTTGAAACCAAGGATCGGGACAAGAATGGTGTAACATCTGATGCTAATAAGAAGCGTTCACGTAGTCATTCTCATAGCCCGCATCCTACTTCGTCTCCCACCAAACCATCACCCTCATCAGAGAAATTGGTTCATCCAATTGCAGTGAAGGACAAGCCTGTGAAACGTCCTCTCACTAAGCTGTTTGATGAATTGAAGGATCACGAATCAAGTGATTCTAACCTGTCTCCAGATGAGGACTCGATTGAACTTCCAGTTCCCCAAGTAAGCAAATTATCTGCACCTGTGCAGAACAGTGGCAAGTTAGAAACTGCACCCAGACCTGATGTTCCAAATAAAAGTGTAGTAAATACAAGTAATAACAGCCATTCAAATAGTAGACAGGCTACAAAATCTAAGCCTGAAAGTGCAAACCAAGAGAGAAATAGTCTGCCCAAGGTAAGTAGTAGTAAACAGAAGCATAAAAGTGCATCAAAGAAAAGTAAGGAGAAGAAAGGATCTAGTGGTAGTAGTGGGAAGGATGAAAGCGGGAGACGAGCAGATAAGGATGTTGGCAAGAAAAGGAAACATAAGAGCAGTGGTAAGGTGAAGGAAGAAGAATCAGGTGGGGGTGGGAAAGAAGATGGTGCACCAGCTCAGAAATTATTAAAACTGGATCCTGAGCTGAGTAGAACAAATGATCCTGTTGAATGGATATCCACCGAGGTGTCAGTGCAAGCTGAGGTGAGTACAACAACAGCTTCAGCTGATGAAGTTCACCCTGTAGAAATGTTTGACACCCCTGTTGTGGCTCCTGCCGCCACCACCGCCGGCTCACCGGCGCAGTTCTCACCGGACTATGTCTCACAGCTGAAAGATCTACAAAGAAAAATTATGACACTTGAAGACAATGCTGAGCTGCAGCGTGTAGTGCAAGTAATAGCCGAGACAGGCCAATATGAAATTACGAAGAAAACGTTTGACTTTGATTTATGTGCGTTGGATCGAAGTACAGTAAAAAGGTTGCAAGATTTTTTTACAACGTCATGACAACAAAAAGATGGGTATATTTTGGAGGAAGCTGGAATTGTTACAATAAGCTTGGTATTGTGTTCGATACCTTGCTCAACTCAGGAAGATCTGCCGAAGGTTCAGTGTAGTTAATATTATAGTCATATTATTTATGTCATAGTTTCCAGTTGGAGCAGAACTTCTTGAGATGTTTCTCACTGTAGTTCCATTTTATTTTTCCAGTTTGATAAACTTCCAGTTTATAAATTTACTTTTCAGTGTAGAGCCAGTAGCATCTGGTAACAAATCTCTATTTTATAATTGGACCAAGGTGTGAGCAATTATATAAATGCTCTATAGGAATCTTATCCTAATGTAAAAGGAGTATATTTTGAAAAGGAAGACTTGAATTCAGGATTTTTTTAAATGTGAGTATCAAGGATCCATTATCAGGAAGCATGGAAGGCGCTTGTAGTTTCAAATGTTAATGGCAAAAGTAGAAAAAGTGGGATACTACTTAGACATGCTATCCTGCATATACAAAATTTTCAGAGTTCCATGTATGTGTTCAGAGTAGTATTTAGTATTACAGTTTGACAGATCATTGAACCCAATTTTTTTAAATTTAATTTATACTGCAATTAGTGAAAATATTCTTTCATGTTTGTTTTTGGGTGTAGTTTGCAGTGTCACTCGTTACGTGCACTTTATGAATTTTAATAAGATTTCCTTTCTCTGATTGTGTTATATAAAGATAATGAATTTACTTCCAAGTGAAAATGTATATGTGTGGATATTAAACAGTTGGTAAATGTTTAGTAAATTTTGCACCTACTCTGTTTCATTGAAGTTGCAATACTTTTATATTGCCATATTATACAATGGTACTTTAAAGTACCACGTGATAAATTCTTCTATTAATGTTATTGTTTAAATTTTAAAAGTGTAATAATTACTATTATATGCAGTTTTTGTTGTCATATGTTGTTTTTGTTAAGCAATGTTTATTTTGTGTCAGGATCTCGATGTTATCTATTTTTTCTACGTTCTCTGTACATAATGTAATAAATTGAATGTTGCTAAAATATGAAATACTTGTACACAAACAATATTGCTGAGCCCATTCATAATCACCCTGTCATACATCTGAAAAAAGGAAGTTGAATGTGAATGAAATTTTGTTCACCTGTTTTATACCTCTGAGTCAATGCTATTTGTTTAGTGGCATTTTGTTATGAATGCTTTGCTTTAATATTTTCATGTAATTACAGAAACTGAATACCACTATTAACTGCTATAATACACGAAATACCAGTATGATATTCTTCAATTGAATAAAAATTTTCTTGGATATTATCCATCGTCTAGTAAATATAAAACGTAAAACGACGTTTCGGAGATGGACTCAATCTCCGTCTTCAGGTTCCTACACAGTTGGGCCCACTAGATAGAGCTAATCCCTATCTCCGGACAAAGTAAAAAGTGAAAGTCCCAGAATAAGAAGGCATTACCACACCATCCATCCGTGGGACGTAAAAGAATAGTATGTAGAAATCAAAATTTATAAACACGATAAAGCCAAAAACAAAAACAAAAAACTCACAAAAGGTGGGAATAAATACACATGAATATCAGCTCGAAACTTGATGCCCAACTTTGATTTCTTCAGAGATTACAGGTATCCAAATAGGAGATAAATCCAAACTAGGCTGGCTGATAGGGTTGGTGAGTAGTGCCATGTGTGCTGCCACCTTGTATTTTCTGTAGATGGTATTGGGTTCTGTTAATAATACTCTGACTCCCACCTTTTGTAAGTTTTTGTTTTTGGCTTTATCGTGTTTATAAATTTTGATTTCTACATACTATTCTTTTACGTCCCACGGATGGATGGTGTGGTAATGCCTTTTTATTCTGGGACTTTCACTTTTTACTTTGTCCGGAGATAGGGATTAGCTCTATCTAGTGGGCCCAACTGTGTAGGAACCTGAAGACGGAGATAGAGTCCCATCTCCGAAACGTCGTTTTATGTTTTATATTTACTAGACGATGGATAATATCCAAGAAAATTTTTATTCAATTGACTCTTCACCATCATCAAGAAGTTTTAGATTTGATATGATATTCTTCATTTACATAATTTGGTAGTTTCATAAAATGAAAATTTTTACCAGAAAACCCGTTCTTACCTCTTGTACGACTTTTTAAAGTAGTAGAATTGTACTGTATGTGATCTAGATATGTATACATGTTATACTGCAGGAGCTATTTATAATAAGAACTGAGACATTACCCTGCGTTGGTATATGTGCCATATTTTTTCTCATTGCAATATTGAATTTATTATTACTGCTATTTTATTATTTGTCAACAATAAGTGGCAATGTTTCATTACTTGTTGAAATTATCTCTGTTGAATATGAAATCCATAATGCAAAATTACAGGAGGATAACATTTAGCAATTATGTATTATGCAAATGAAGTGTGAAAGAGCTTTATATTTCAGTTGAATTAGAATACACTAGAATCAGAAGAGTAATGATAAATATTGCAATATAGAACATGTCAACGGCATGTTCTCAGACATTAAATTTCATGAGTTTTGTATAATGAATTCTTAGATTTTGGGCAGCAGCTAACCATGTAATTTCATTTAGTGTTAACATGTAGATATTTTGAGAGGTCTAATCTGTGGGATAAGTAATAAATTTGAAAGTGTTTCAAATTAAAAATGTGGAAGATTAGTTGAATGTCTTAAGGTGAAATTTAGTGAGAAGTGCTTGGTTGTGGAACTGATGAGTGTCAGCTATTTGTGGGGACTGCTATATGTGTTTTTGAACGTGAAAAGACAACTCCCATGTGACAAGCAACCACATTATTTATTAAATATACCATTTGGATTTCTCTATCTTTGTCTGTTTAAAATGATGACATTTGGTAGGCTGCCCTTGTCTTAGTAGAATTTGAGGTTCTCGTTTTCATGAGAATGAAGATGGTTGTCTTCTGGGTTGTAGCACCATAAAGTCTGGTAGAAGTTCACCGACATTTCATAGGTACGTGCAGCCTCAATCATCAGGATGATGAGTAAATTTTTACCAGACTGCGTGACAACATCCCAGGAGACAGCCATCTTTACTGTTGTCTTTATTACTGTAGCAGTAGATATTTCTAATGATTAAAAGTGATGTGTGGTTAATTCTTTCAATTAGTTACACTACAGAGGTAATCCTCTTCAAATAATGTATATTTGATATTAATGGATATACTGTAAATAAAAGCAATGGCCATTTAACACTTGGCACCTACATATAACTACAACTGCATTGGCATACAAAAGGGATTATGTGTTTTGCTACTCTGTTACTGTATAATGATCTCGTATAATTCTATAGTCCCACAAAGTAATAGAATTATAAATTGTGTGGTCCAAGCTAAATACTATTTGAAGAAGAAGAGTGTGAAGGTGACAGACAGCCTTCTGGGATGTTGTGCTAGAGGCAGTAAGCGTCTGAAACGTTGGTCCGTTTCTATGCGGTGTAATATTTGAGAAGACAAGTCATATTGACCATCATAAGAACATTAAATCTGTCATAACATCATACTGAAAGAAAGGAAAGCCTCAGATTAACAAGGCAACTCATGCATGATAATTGACACTGAAAAAATATTTTTTATTTATTATGAAAACACCGTAGTAGAGTAACTAATGTTGTATAAATTTTTTTCTGTGCAAGACTCTTCCATGATATTAGCAACTGATACTCCTTTTTCTATTTTCTCAGTATTCTTCTACAATATTCAAGTATGTTTTCTTTCCACCCTACTTATATTAGAGGCTTGAGGGGACCAGATTAAATGGTTTCTGTTTTAAAGTTGTCCAGACTAGTGACATCATGTGATGCAGAACTTAAACACATGCCACTGAATGCATGGACTGGTGTGCTGGATGAATATAAATATGAACCACTGTTTCATCCTGCTACTAACCAGAAATTTAGAAGAGAGTGCGAGTTTTATTAAAAATGTTGCTTATGTTACACCCCACAGTTCACCTGATCACAGTATATTTCTCCACATGAATCATCTTGTAATGATGTTTTTCAGTACCTAAAATGCAGGAGTTTAGGCAACTTTACAGGGAATAAAGTGTGACATGTTTTGAAAAAATAAGGTGGATTCTGGTTTTTCAGTCGTGAAATAAGAAAATTTTCACTCTGCTGTATCAAAAGATAATTCAGAGGAGCAGCAGTGTAAAATTGTGTGAATGGCTTAGACGTGGTTTACAGTTTTAACCCAGTCACTATTTGCTGTGGAATTGAAATGTTTACTGTTGTGTGCTTGTCAAAAACAAAAACAAAATTAGGCATTAGGTGTTCCAATAATTTTGTTTTTGCTAACATTACAGTGAATCGTCGTTCTTCACATCATTTCATGGTGTTCAGTGTGATTTTAATACATGTGTATATATGAAGACTTTTGTTCTATGTTCCTACTACAAGACTGCATTTGTTACTAGAGCAGATTATTTTTGGGTTTTAAAAAAACGTATGATTTTATGAATTTATAAGTATTAATAGTTACAATCAGATACTACAGATGAAAAAGGCTTCCAGTATACTCTATAGACAATTTTTTGGCTGTCAGAGTGTGCTTAGAATTGTGATAAACTCCATGAAACCTGAACAGCAGGCTCGTGCAATAGTGATAATGCCTCATGTAAGTAGCATAAATTAAGCCAGTCAGATAATTTGTGATGAAAAATGCATGATCTAACATTTTTTTTATGGAAATTGAGAATTCCACCTCCACACTTAGTGCATAGCACCACCGAATAAACGAAAATTGTAACTGAAATACTGTATGTACATATAAGAAGAGTGGCAAGGCATAACTCTGAGCACTTACCCCAATCTGGTGCTAAGGTCAGGATTGAGTAGGAGCTATACCTACTCTGCATCACAAAGGCTCGTTTATGGCATGTATTGGGAATAGCCTTGCTTACCTAGAAGTCTGTCATACTGACTCATATTATCATGTCTGTAGTTTGTTTCATTTATTGAGTTGTAATTTGTATTACAAGACTATCAGGCTCTACATACACCAATGCAGGGTAGACACACGGCATCAGTGAATTATTTTAAAACTATAGAAGAAACTGAATCTATGAATTTACAGCATTATTGGAAATCATGTAAATCTAGTAACACTGCAAGGTGAAAATATCTTTGATTATAGTCTTATTGTTATAATAAAAATCATCTTTGTTGTATACTATAAGGCTTACTATAGTTTATGAAGTTATTTACTGGATGGCTATCTTCTGGCTGTTTGATTATTTTTGTTACCCGTTATTTACATTTTACTAGTACATTGAAATGTTAAAATGTATTTATTTATATTTAAACTATTGTTGTGAAAGAAAGTGAGGTTCTGAGTTTTACCACTTTGTCATTATGTACATGTAATCTCTTTTGCTTCAGTTCATTTTTTGTTGCAGAAATTTTTGAAGAAGGTATTTAAACTAAACTTTTATTTTATACTTGACCCTTTTGAACGTAACTTATTTTATACTTGTCCCTTTTGAGGCTAACTATATGGGATACTGGACTTGATGGATGAAGCTTGTAAATTATTAACAGTTCTTTTGTTCATAACAGTTCATCGTTCAAGACAATCATTATTAAAGGGCATGATATCCAATTTCAAGTCATGACACATTCTCTCCTCTTCCTACTCCTAACTGAAACTAAGCATGAAAATTGGTTTGTTATACACACAAAGTATTAATCGATTCATGCTATGAAGCTGCGTGGGACTGTTGAAATTTTAGTCGATCTGTGTAGGGGACTTGGTACTCAGGTGTTTTGTATCCAAGGTAGGTGACAAAACACAACATATTAGAAAGGACTGCAGTATTTTGTGAATAAATTTCACTTTAGCAGCTTATTTACTTTATATTGAATTTGTATGTGTAAATGTATAAACCGCATAATTCAGTATAGAAATTGTAATTTAACGGGCAATCATTCTGAGAGATTCTGTAATATTTACAAAGTTAGTCTTTTATTTCTCTATTTTTTTTATTTAACATACATTATGTTACAGT
The DNA here is from genome assembly GCF_000696155.1 of Zootermopsis nevadensis. The sequence continues at coordinate 71,046 of NW_019059863.1, read as the reverse complement.
TTCTCTTGGTACTAAATAGACCAATGAACATTTTACCTCATTCATCACATAATTGTTCATTGTGTATGAAACTTATGTTTCATCCACAGCAAGATATTTTACAAATTTTTGAGTATTTGGCAATGAATTCTGTCATTTAGTCGCAATATGAATTAATGCCATGTAGGTGCTGTATGCACATATTGCTGTTAGAAAGAGTTAGAATTCTGTATTGAAATATTAGAATATTAATTACAGTGAAAATAATAACAACAAATACAAATAACTATGCACAAAATTACGTTATCAGTTTTTTTATAATACATGCTTCAGTCATGCGTGATCATCAGGTTTCCAGTAGTTGTTTAAAACACTTTCATTACACATGTTAGCGAATATATATGTACATAATGAATGTTTAACAGTTAAAATATTAGTGTGACATGTCATGTAATAAAATATTGGCTACTTAAAGTTAAAATGCCATTAATAACTGTTTATATTTATTCTAGATGACAAGTTAAATAATTATAGTGTTATATGTAGTATGATGGAGTTTATGTTTTCAACATTAAGTTAAATATCTTTTAACAAAATATTAATAAGAACTTAGTTTTGGACATATTATGCATGTTATAGTAATTATATAAATTCATTAACTTATCAATTTATATGTTTTCACTTGAAATTTATTAATTTAACATTTATTACCAAAATATCTTTTTAACGTGTATAATGAATATGTGTTTTAAAGAAATGTGTAGGGACTCTGAAGATGATCGTGTAAGTTCAAAACATGTAGTTCATGTATTGTTATAAGGTATAATGAATATGTGTTTTAAAGAAATATGTAGGGACTCTGAAGATGATCGTCTAAGTTCAAAACATGTAGTCCATGTATTGTTATAATTAACATAATATAATCTTATATGTAGTTAATTGTAATAATTTTATTCTTGTGTGTGACTGATATTTATTTATGTGCTGTGATCAATGGAAAAAACTCTGAAATTAATGAACTATTGAGTGTAAAATCATGTGGAAACTTATCACAATAATGGTTTTACAGTATTTGTAGCATGAAAGCTGTGAACATCTAATTAATGGAATATTTATGAATTGTAAGACATTATGATGTTTTATGACAGCATTGAATATGAACAACAGGAGTATGGTGATGAAATGGTTGATTATTTGTGTCATTTATGAAGATGAGAATGTTCAAAGTAATTTACAACTTAATTACCACATATTTATAAGTTTGCTAAATTATAATTATCTTGATTATTATGAAGTGACAATAACTGATTAAAACACTAGTGCATATCTAGCGGATAAATTGTTTTGTATCAAGGGGGAGATCAAAATTGGACAAACTGTCTCTTATAGTCATTGATTGCACAGTTTGTTAAATGTGATTAACAGATGAAAAATAGAATGCTTATTTTGCAAAACAGGTGTACTCAAATTTAACTATGGTGTAGGAAATTTTAATGCCTTGGTCATACCCTATGTGGAAATAATCATCATATTTTTAGGCACTAATGATCTTTAATGCATGAAATTAAGTGTTTGATCAAAATAATTTTGGATTTAGGCCTCAGCTTTTATTGAAAATATATATTTTTTCTATAATTTTGTGTTGCCAGATTTTTACCCCTTGTACTATTATGAATGCAGCAAAATAAATTGAAAAAAGTATTTGTAAATGAATTTGCACATGGATAAAAACATTGTATGATAACCATCCCATCATCTTCACATTACATCCATCAACTTCACATTAATAAAATGAAATGAATAACTTGAGGGCTGAAAAAATTTATACATATATGAACTTATGATTCATTATTCCTTTCTTGTTCCATATATTCTGAACCTGTAGTGAGTAAAATCATCTGAATTTTGTAGAAATCTGAAATATTAAAGCAATTTACAAACTTGAAGTAGATAATTTATTATTCATTAATTTTACAGATTCCCTAAATTAAAGTCAGTGAGCTGAAGGAGAGGGTTTGATTTTGAGACTTGAGGTTTTCATGTCTGTGGGTTGTAGTCTTCTGCATTGTTACCAGTGCTTTAGAGGAGAATGTTTTGAAGAAATATTACTGCCTCTGAAATGTTGGTCACCACCTACAAGACCTAAAGACCAGAAGACTATAATTCACAAGGATTGACTTCAGCTCTCATAGGCATGTGTTGAAAGTCCAGTACATCATAAAGTGATTCAATACAGTTAATCCCTTGAGCCTTTCTTAAAGAGTAAAATTCATTCAAATAATATATGAAAATGTGATTTTTACCTCCAAGAAAACACAGAATTAAGGTTACGAATGTAACTAAATTAGTGCTTTTTAGGAAATTGCTTTGCTTTTATTCTGAGACTATGGTTAGATTACAAGAGGTTAATGAGTTAGATTCATGGTGTAGCTTTTGTGCCCTTCATTGTTATCATGTGTGAGGTGTTAATATCAAACAATGGCACACTGATTTTTTTACATATCTTCTTTGTGCAGGTCGTGGTATTAAGTCTTGTCCATTGAGGCCTATTTATTATCTAATGGAGACATGCCTCTGTAGAAAGCATGTGGAATATTTTCATATTCATGTTCTGCTATATGATTAGTCATCATCACAGATTAAACATGTTTAAATAATTTGTATGTAGTATTTCTAAAATGACATAATACACATGTATATAATGTTCCAATTTAAAACAGGTACAAATTGAAACATGTTATGTAATAAAATAATTAATTACATGAAATTAATGTAGTTATAAAATCTTGTACATATATAGCTTCTATATCAGTTATGATAAATGCAGCAATAATGATTCTAGTTTTTGTTGGCCAATGCTACATTGTAGTGTATTTATCATTGTTATTTACATATCTTTAGTTTTATGATGACCAAGGATAGTAGTGTGTTTTGCAATACTGGGTGTGTATGCTTGGCTGTCCTACGTGATTTAATTTCATTCTGTAAATTATGGAATACAGTATTAATATTATGTATTTTAACCTAAGTAGCAGTAAAATATTAAGTTTGTGTGTGTACTTGACTTAATTTAAAATTTAAATAATGTGCAATGGCATGTCCAGGTGATGCACCAGCATTGATCGAAGGATGATGCACTTTCAGGAACTTTATGCAGTTGTATAGTTATTAACGACTGATCAGTCAGAGATTTTAGATTCTCTTGACAGTGAATATGTTGTTTGTGGTGCCATGTGCCTTGTATATGGTTACCATTATTTTGAAGCAAATGTATCACCTTCATCTTCACTTTACTGTTAGGAATTAATTTATGTCTACTGTAAATATAGTTCTTATATTTGTATTTATGTTTATGGTCTTCTTGTTTGTGGTGCCATGTGTCTTGTATATGGTTACCATTATTTTTAAGGAAATGTATCTCCTTCATCTTCACTTCACTGTAAAGAATTAATTTATATTTACTTTAAATATAGTTCTTAAATTTGTATTTATAGTTATGTGGGTGACATTTGCTTATAACCAGGGCAGTTGAGCCAACTAAAAATTAATTAAGCCATCTAGACCTTCTAACACTGTAAACATCTATTGAGGTTTTTAGTTTGTATGTTTTGTCTCTTTCTGATTACATTTTTAAAAAGGTAATC
>NW_019059863.1:44479-67395 GCF_000696155.1 Zootermopsis nevadensis | reverse complement strand
TATTTTCTTTGCTGTATACTTCAATAGGTTATAATTTTATACTACCAAATATATTGTACCATATTTTTCCGAGTTGGCAGACAGTAGGCGCATATGAATCAGATAGCTTGACAGCATTTTTCTCTCAGGTCCTTCACTCCATTCTCTTCTTTTAATTTTCCATAATGCTCATCTTGTTAGCTTTCCTGTGTGTAACTGAACTTCTTATCTAGCAACTTCATACTATGATCAGAATGGTTGGGTTTGCTATATTTTGAGCTCTTACTCATGTAACTGTTTTTTTCTTTACCATACAGTTTATACAATATTACTGTACCAGTTTCACCATGAATAATTATGCTTTTATCTTGAATATATATTAAACATTTTTTATTGCAGTTCTTAATATGGTAATTACATCAGTTTGTTCTAATTTTACTCTAAGACAACCAGGTACACAACACACACAAGATAACATCTTTGTTGTGTATTTATTTGTAATGCATACTCAGATTCACTGAAATTCATATGCTTATATTTATGCAAATAATTTTAACTCATTACAACATAGAACACATTCAGCTAGTACCAGTGTAATATGGCCCAAGGGGGATAGGATGGGAAGGATGACATGGATAAGAGGGTTAGGGCTTTGTCTAAAAATTTCGTTGGAATGTAAGAGACCAGAATTTGTTTTACTGATCGATGTTGTAAAAAGCAGTAATATAGTGTCTTTACGTTGCAGTGGTTGAGTGTGCTGAGTTCAGGCGTTTGAAGTGCTAACTTATAATCAAATAAGCGGTAGGTGATACAAATTGAATTAAAGTTTATTAATTTTAGTTGCATTTCTTTTGCCATCTGGCGATAGAAGTATAAACACATTGTTTCTGAATACAGGAAGCATAGATAATCTTCCAGGAAGTATGTTAAAAATGTAACTTTGTGGTGTTGATGTGACTACTACGTCAAGTTATAAGTTTTGAGGTTATGTATTCATGGTAATTCATTTATCATAGCCAGGCATATCGTATCTGGTATGGAGGAAGATTTTAAATAATTGTACAACAAATACATTTTTTGTGAGTAGGATTCAAAGTTCTCTGCGGCGAGTACGAAGGTGGGTGTCTTCTGGATTGTTGCGCTGACGTTTGAGACGTACTTGCTGCCTCCATCATCAAGGGAGGAGAAGTGGAGGCAGTAAGTACCCCAGAAATACACGTATATTGCTTTTCAGACACTGAAGGGACAATGTGGAGCATACTGGATTATATATTCAAACGAAAGCCTGTGCCAACAATACTTAAGCAATATAACTCCATAAATTACTACAATGGGCCAGAAATTGCAACTGCAGAAATCCGTAAGCGGTTATTGCAGTCCAGAGGTGGTTGTGTTGATGTAGTAAAGAATGAGGATACAGGCATTGCTACTTTGTGTCTTAATAATCCAGAAAGAAGAAATGCCATCAGTGGTAAGTATAATATATCAATACTACCATGATTGTACTTAAAGAAACCTTTGGTAGGAGAATCTACCTTTACATTTGATCTATTAATGTAAAGCAGTCCCACTATATGCCATGTACGTGTTTGAGGAGAGAGGAGGACCCCGGTACTAATTGGATAGGAGGCTGGGCTGTAATATACAAAATGTCAGTCCAACCATTCTTTGCTCAGGTGATATACAGATTAGGCATTAGAGATAACCATAAAGTTGTTTTCTATTAAGCATCATGTCATGAAAATATATGGGGGAGTCTGGCTGTTTCAGATTCATCAGTATACTGATGTCTTATGGAATCAGTAAGACAAAAATAAACTTCCTTGTCCTTCACCATTTTGTCTCACAATTTAGAAAATAATATTCTTGTGAATATGTTTTCAAGGAATTCGATGGCAAATATTTCAATTTCAGTATTTATCTTGTACTCTTTGAAATAAATAAACATTTTGTTCTCTTAAATTGTTATATCTAAGTTAAGATTTATAAGATATCATTCACTTCTATTTCTGTGTATCATCTTGTGACATTTTTAATATGTAACAGTTTGTATTTGATGAAATGTTTTTGTTGTCTTCCAATTTGCTGCCCACTCTATGATTTACAACAGGATTCTGAACCTATAGGCCATATGTGGTCCACTTTGAGATTTTGTGCAAGATTTATAATTTTGTTTCACTTTGTATAATGAAAAAATAGTTGTCATTTAATTTTGAGTGAACAAATAGATAAATTTGTGAAAGAAAATTATTGCATGATAATCCTGTTTGGAGTTTAATAACTTGCCATGAAGTTTTGATAAATTTTTGTCACTTATATATAACCCATTGGTTTGAGTTGATAAGTAAGGACGTGTGTGGTTCTGGATCTCTGAACCTCCGATTTGTAAGATCACTTCTTGTCTGTTACTGGAAGTCAAATGATTCATTTTGTAGATTCTGGTCTCCTGGGTTGGTTGTGATGTGTAATTCTGTAGGTGGTTGCCAATGTTTCATAGAAACATTAGTAACCACCTACAAGAGTACATAGCATCACAGCAATGTTGGTAACCACCAGCAGAACTATACAGTTTCACATCTCAGAGACCAGCCCACATTTTCAGTGCTATGAAAGAAAACCTTGTAACTTAGCAGACTTTGTTTGGAAGATGCTTGTGAAAACAAACTTTCTTTTTTTACTTTGTCAAAGAACACTTTACACAGCCAATTTGTAGGCAGTCCTGTATGTTTTTTCAGGAAGCATGATGGTAGACTTGGCTGATGCAGTTGATATGCTAGAAAGTTGGGACACAGGAAAAGGATTAATTATATATGGACATGGACATACTTTCTGCTCAGGTGGTGACTTGAATATGGCTCGCATGTTTTCTAATCCAGATGATGGATTCCTAATGGCTGTATTCATGCAGAGGGTCTTGGGTCAGCTTGAAAAATTACCACTTATATCAGTTGCTTTAATTGAAGGAACAGGTAAATCACTTCCAGGTCTAATTTTTTTGTCATCAGACTTTTTAATGTTGCCATTGCATACCATTAATAAAGCAAATAAATTATAGACGGCATAGATGTGGAATTTGGATGTTGTAAACTAAATCACATATAGTACTGGTACTGTTGAAACTGAACTATATTCCTGAAAAGTTATCTGACTGTGCCATGTGTCTGCACCACAATTTACAATTTTAATTTCTCTTGATTGTTTCAAGGTGCACTGGGGGGCGGATCAGAACTAGCAATGGCATGTGATTTCCGGCTTTTGACATCTGACACTGGAGGCATTGGACATGTTCATAGTCGCATGGGTATAACACCAGCGTGGGGAGGATGCACCAGGTTGGTTCGTACTATTGGGTATACAAAGGCACTCAATCTATTGACAACAGGATGTAGATTGTCGGGAGAAGAAGCTTTGCACATTGGACTAGCTGACAGCATCGTAGACACTAAAAATGCTCTTACAGAGGCCTCAGAATGGCTGAAAGTAAGAACTAATTGTGATGTGGCAGTGCTGAAATCACTGAAGACCATGGCACATAATGCCAAAGAAATGAGTTATCAGGAATCCCTTGCTGAAGAGAAGAGACTATTTGCTCCATTATGGGGTGGACCTGCAAATCGTGCTGCTCTTACCCAAAACATTAAACATAAATAGTAAGGATAAATTACTATGATAGTCATTATGAAATTGTGATATTTTTATTCAAAGACCATTTTCTAGACACAACATTTGGTATAAACTTTATGACATCAGAGACAACTCCATTCTTGTACACTCTAATTTAGTCAGCAATAACAATGTGGCACATGTACAAATTTGTTTTGTCCACAATTATAGGTTAAAGACTTGAAGAAAAGTGAGAATCATAAACACTCCCCAAGAACCTTGTATTAATTCATCATGTTTTTCATAATATGATTGATGCATTGCATGGTTTATGTGGGAAGTTAGCTCCTCAGTTGAATTGTTTTACTTGTGTTAACATATAAATCCATAAACAAGAAACAGTGTCAATTAAAAATTTTGAAAATAAACTGGGATACAGAATTTGTCTCATGACAATTTCATTCTAGAATGTTGTGTGTTCATAAGAACTGTACCTTCCAGACTCTTCTCATAAGCCACACTGTCTCCGAAAGTTGGTTGTTATAGAACACCAAATGTGTAAATAGTTTATCACTGGAGATGTAAAAGAGATCAAATGTGTGTGCACCTTCGTCATCTCTCTCCATTACAAGCAATGCTATGATTTTTTTAGAAAGCAGGATACAGCAATGGAGCTACATCATGCAGGTAAAAGCAGTTCTAACTTATCTGCCCATGAGGCTGTAACTCTCCTTGAAGATGATGCTGATTTTATAATGTCAACAGACATTTTTAACTAAAGTTACAGAACTAGTACTGCTTACCAGATGCAGGTATCAATTTAATCAAGAGTATGATTTTCTCTTCCCAGTGTTCACCTTTTCTCCGGTGTTGCATATGCTATTATTCACATGTTTAATAACTTCCCTCTTCTAAACGCTGCATTTTATTTTACGTCCTCATTTTATGCTCTCCCATGTTTCCTTATATCTATCTGTCTTTTTTATTTTGATGTTCTCATATTTTTTACTCTTCCTTAATCTTTCGTTTTTATTCATATATATATACTAGTAAAACTGTTACTCTACTTCCATGACTGGTCATTTGTCTTTTTCCACTGCCACAAACATGACTGCTGATTTTAAATGTTTTATTATCATGATATGAAATGTTAAAGTGTTATTGCATATTCTTATGCTTGTCTTTTTTCCTTCTTTTAGTATCATATACAATCTCAGATGCTTCAAATGTGTCTTCATCAAGTTTTCTTTTTCTCATATGTCCTTCAGCATCATGATTTTTTCCTTTCTTTTTCTTCTCTTTCTTATAACTTTCTTGTTCCTCTTCATCATAGGTTTGCCATTTCCCTCTTTCTTTACATGTACCTGTTTCTTCTGAATTGCTGTTTGATTTTGAACTTCTACTCTTCTTTCTCTTTTCTTTTTTTAACATCTGTGGTTGTATGAGCAAATCTTCATGTACCATTCTTCTATTCTGACTGGTAACTTTCTTTCTTACCTCCAGCTCTTTTTCATAATCTAGGTAAACAAGGACAAATGAAACTGTTTTATGAATAGAGAATTTTCAGAAAAGTGTAAGAGAATATGAGACATTAAACATGCTTGAAGGTAAATAAAGAAACATCACAATTGTTACTGAAATTTACAGTTGTATTGGTTAATATGATTGCATTCATTTTATATCTTAAATTAAAGTATTAATTATTCATATAACTACCAGTAACAGGTTCCATACAATCTGAGATTCCATATTAAGAATAAAATTTTGCCACATTTCTTTGCTTTGACTTTGCTACCAGAGTGCAGTATATTAAAAGGTAAAGGTGAAATTTCCTCAGTGCCTAATGGTATTTGCAACAAATAATGTGACATTACCTCGTCCAAACAGAGGATGACGTACTTTTAACCCCTTTGGAATTTGAAAGTTACTTTGTTTCGGAAGTGCAATTTTCAATTCAGGAACTTCAACTTGCTCCGTGATAACCATCAAACCCTCAGGCTGCAACACTTCTAAGAAAAATACATAAATGTGAAGATTTATTATAGATGCCAAAGGTATTAAGGTTTGTCAGTTCTGTCTGCTACTTTGCTTTTAGTGCTTTTGTTTAATTAAAAACCCAATACCTTATTACAATTCAGGGTCTCTTTTTCAGCAGGGATAAATAGAAATTCCTTGTGCTAGTGGAAGATATACAAAATTATGCTACATTACAGTTTTCTCCAACTATTAGGGTTGTTTTAAGTAACACTTCAGTGTTATTTCAGTTGCAGATTGGTACAATTTGAAAGGAAACAACTTTGGCATGGCTGGAGGACTATAATTTGTCAAGAAAAAGATGATTTTAATCAACTTCATAGAGGAGTGAAGTCTGATTGGTGGAATATGAGAAATCAGACATATATATGGAGGTGATTATCTGGAGGGGGGTTTACAGAGACTCTGTTGGCGAGTTAAAATACTTCTTATAAACATATATATATTTGAACTTACCGACAGAGCCTCAAACCCCCCCCCCCCCAGATAATCACCTCCATATTTAATTGAAACCTTCTTTTTAAAACATGAAACAGACACAGATATGCACATGTTTATATGTATGTGAACTCACTTGCTTTGTAGACACCTTTCTTGTTTGGCAGCAGACATAACACAGGCTTGATCCTATCTACATAGGATGTTGTTTCATACTTATGTGCACTGTTCTGAAGTGTGAATTCTGATGTTCCACCAAAAACCAGTTCTTTATCTTCTAAACACTGGGGATTTAACTGTAAAAAACAAAGTGTGTTATTATTGAGAAAGTTTGAAATTGTTGATAATAAATTACTGAGGACAGTGGTGCCTATTAAAACAGTGTAGAGATAAGGCTATTTATAAAACATTCATGTACGCTGCTTAACCAGCATCATCATCTAATGTAATACAAAAATTCTGGGTCTCAGATAAAAATAGTGTCCAGTATTTTCAGGAAATGTGTTTGTATTACTTTGTTATTTCACAAACAGTATTTAAATTATTATAAACTGAAACATATTAATGTAGTCAATTTTACACACTTACAGAAATTGGACATTGTACCATCCAAATGTCCTCCTCTTCTGTAAGATCCCCAAATTTCAAGGTACCTCCTAGTTTAAATGTACCATAGTCCTCATCAGTCAACAGGGATGGAATCTTGGCAGTTATTCATTGAAAAGATAAACATACATTACTATCACAACATTTATAAGAATGAAAAGGTGTACTCTTCCAAATGCATTCTTACATATGAATGCATATTCCATGGATTCAGAAGTTACTGTATGTGACAGTTAACTAAGTCCCTGTGACATGTGGCCTGGGAAGTCATGTACTACACTACTAGCAAACTGAAAAATGTTGTGCTTGATCTAATTTGATGTAAACTTTACTTATAATACTTTATAACATTGGAAGTTTACATATATTTCCAAAACACACATACTGTAATATTTGTGTGAGACATTATGATGAAACATTTTTTACATTTAAAGAATGGTATAAGAGTAATTTAAATATGATCCACACAATGTTGACCAACATTAGCATAAAGCACAGTGGAACATGGGCATTACCCATAATGTAGACATGGAGTCAAAACCCTGAGTCCTTATAGGGTAAAGATTATTTGTGGCATTGTATACATCTAGACATAGGAGATATAATATGAATGCAGATTTGAAATATTACTTACAACTCTTCTTACTGAGTACCAAAGGTTGTAGAATTAGTTATGAATATGTATTATGAGATTTTGGTAGACTTTACACTGTGGTGAGCAGTTGTTAGACATGTTACTGTGTATATGTTTGAGGCTAACAATCATAAATAAATCCTGAATTCAGTGAAAGTTAGGTACTTTCGAAAGCTTTATGTTAGCAATTGTTGGATGTAGCAAATATAAAGAAAGCCCACACACAATCATGAGTATGTATTTAATTCATCTGCTTATGTTACCTCTGTGTCACTCTCGGAATCTTCTTTTTTTAGTACATGTTTTCTCTTCTTTTTGCAGTTGTCTTTTGCTGATTTTTGTGAATAAGAATCTTCACTCTCAGACACATCGTGTTCTTTCTTCATTCTGTAAATATCTTTCAGCACCTTTTCGGGTAAATCAGGTTTTACCACCAAATCTTGCACACTACTTTCCTCCTTTCTCGCTGCTGTTACACCAAAGCGAGCCTCGTCGTCGTCTATTGAGTCATCAGAATCACTGCTGTCGGATGTCATATATACATTATCATTTGAATTTGTGCATTCATTAGCAAACTTATTACTAACATTAACTTTTCCATTTACATAAGAACTGTCTCTAGAAACAGAATGAGTATTTGGTGTAATTTCTTCCCATCCAAAGCTTGTATCACTAAATGGACTCATCGGACACAACAAACTACGTTCACTTTCGAAAGGTTTGCAGGGGTTTTCTGAGAACTCCATTTCTTTTGATAACGAACCTACACTGTGATTTAAGTTTCTTAAAATCTGATTTGGGAATGCATCATTCGGTTTTGCCTGGAGATTTCTTTTTGAGTGTGATAACGGTTTCACCATGACCAAAAAACGTGTGTGTTCTGTTGATACTTGTACAGTGTCACATGAAATATGTATAAATATACGTACAGAACACAACACGCTTTGCAATACCTACCACGCACGGCTAATATATTACAACAGCTAGTTTTAGTCATGTGTATATTCAGTGCTACCAACAGACATACTGTGGATCGAATGTTGCCATGAAACGGGTGGAACGCTAAGATAGTCAGGAACATGAATGGCAAACTAAACACGATTCTGGAAAAGTACGGAATTTTGTGACCAATTTTGAATGTAGGGAACCTTCTTTGCGTTGCTTCTTTCTTCAGTCTTACTGTCTACGTTTTGAAAGCAATAAGGGAGGGAACAGTAATATTAATTTAAAGGAACATATTCACGCGGAGTGGCTGAAAATATCACGAAAATCTTAGATAGTAGGATAGTTTGAAGCTTCGTGGATAGAATAGTCTCATTGCAACTTCTTGAATACCTAATTTAAATTGTGTGAGAGGCGCGTGTTTCGTACCTGTTGGTAGAAACACTTTAGGTATCTGAGATATTAAGCCTCAGTGCTGGTCACATTTGTGGATGGCGAAGAAGCAATTGATGTGATCTGTGGTGGCGATCATGCGTGATCTGTAGTAATCCGCTCTAAAACACGGCTTATGTGTGTTACACTTTGTTCACCGCAATTCCATGACGTTTCCTGTTGTATGGGTGTGTGTGGGGGGGACTGTCAAGATGAGTGATATAAAGGGAGCTATGGAAAATAAGTATTTTAACATATTTTTATTGCTTAAGAAACAACGATGTAATTTCAAGTAGATTTAATTGTGCAGTGCACTCCCAAATATTACATCCAAGAATGTGCATAAAACACTCCGGTGAGTAATATTTTCGCGTGAATGATAGACACTCGCATGGTTTGTAGTCGAAAGTGTTTTTAGTCTGCAATGCAAGTCGACGTAGGGTCAGTTTTTTTTATTATATAAATGTGCTGAATGCTAAAGTACTATGTAGTGGCTGTGTTTGATTCTCGGTAACATTACACGTTATATGTATGAGAGTTAATCGTGGTTTCTTAATACGTAACGTGTAAATTAAATCAGGGGATTTGCTCACATTAACAAGGTTTTTGTTGTGGCGGAATGCCTTTACATGTTCAAAGTGGGGGGCTGTTGCTACTGATGGGAGGATGACCCCACCAGGAAAATTTGCCCGTTAAGAAAAGATGGATGGATGTCTGGGAACTGAACCTAGAAAATTTGGGGTCAGTTTGGCTGATGGTCTCTGCCACTTTGGGGGTGTGGGGGTCATTTTGGTTGAAGGCCTCAATGATTGGAGTAGGCAGGCCGTGCCCCCTTTGAATTATATCCTGGCATTTGCCTTTTTTTTTGAGGAAAAGTACAGAAAACCTCAGTCATTGTAGCCAAGCAGCTAGATACTACTCATGCTGACCTGGCTGTCTTTTTAGGATGGTCTCAGCTGGCCTGCTGAGTGTCATTGCATCTTTGATAACCATTACCCATTTAGGGATTGCTTGGTTGGCACAAGTGCCTACCAAGTTGCCAAACTAAGGGGTTCAGAGTGGAATCCAAGTTATGTGTCCAGTCTGTTGTAGAATCCTTACATTACATTTCTTAAACAATTCCATACATGAGGCTGTCTCTTTAGTGCTTCCCATTATTCTAATGGTTTTGTTTTGGATGTAAGATACTACCAAAAAAATTGTGTTGGCATGTTATTGAAGGAGGTTTTGCAGTATTAAACCTTTTATTCTCTATGATTACAGGAACTCCAACTGCTGATTTCAGTACTACAATATGTTGCCACAGATTTGTAATAAATACATTTGCTGTGTGTAGCAGATAATGGAATTCCAGACAGAACCATTTGAAAAATATTATGATGTGTTTGAAGAAATTGGAAAGTAAGTGTTAGAGATAAAGAAAAAACATTGTGGAAGAAAAATTGTAGACACTGATTCTCATCAGAAATATGAAGTTGGGCTTAATGCAGTTTTTATAATATAAATTTGTTCACACCACTTTGCATTTGTGTTTGTATGGTGATACTATCTTCTCTGAAATGTCTAAATAAATGTAAGTAAAAACAGGTCAGTCACATTTTGGTGGTGTTCTTTCCAAATGCATTAAATGTTTGTCCAATTAGAAACTAACCAGTTTACTAATATAATGTAATGTGAGAAAGTAATATATTTTTGTTTCTGTTGTAAAACCTCTTTAAAAGGAAATCCAGGCAGCAATTTGTTTTTAAGCCAAGTCTGAACCTGCATAGTTCATTTCAATATGAAATAGCATTTATGACCACCAAGATGCATTAGGAGATCAGAAAAATTCATTTTGGTACCTGAGGTTAGCAACTACATAATATATATCACACTGTGCTTCTGCTTCTTACTTATCTCAGTATGAAGACTCTCCAGTCACGGGTAACACAACAAGAACATTTTCAGGAGCTAGAACCATATGTGAACATTTTTAAAAGATGACGTCCTTCTACATTGTTGTGATATGTAGTCTGCTAGATGTTTACTGACATTTCAGAGGTGTTTACTGCCTCCACCATCATCATCATCATCAAGGTGATGATGGAGGAAGTAAACACCTCTGAAACGTGGGTAAACTTCTACCATACTAAACAGTGCAGTGCCCCAGAAGACAGTTATCTTTATTTTATATTTAATTTGCATTCTAATTTTATGTTAATTATTACTATACTCTGTGGAGGGGCCAGTTTGCAGTGGTGCGTCGATGTGTAGAGAAAGTTTCTGGCTGTCAGTATGCAGCCAAATTCATACGTAAGCGACGAGTATGCAGAGGTGTGCGTGCTGAGGACATTCATCGGGAAGTGAGCTTGCTGCAACAATTGAAACATCCCAACATTGTAACCTTACACCAGGTGTTTGACAGCAGGCAGGAGGTTGTTCTGATTCTTGAGTTGTGAGTACAGTATTAAAAGAAACCTTTGTCTTCTAATCTCTATTTTACTGTATTGGATTAAGAAGAGTAATTCTTCACTGTTCTGTCTTATGGCTGGAACTTAATGTTATGAATGGACTTATTTTATTCTAGAATTGCATTTTGAACATTACAAGTTTCATTAGAATCAGAAAAATGGTTTAGAAGTTGAAAAAGGTGGTAGCATAGATTTTATCTTTGTCCATTGGTAACTCTGATACACCTTGAAGTCATATGTGCTGGAAAGTTTTATCAATGAATGTAATAATTTACATAACAAACTGCTTGAAATTCTGTAACATTTTTTTATGTGTATTTAATGAGGTAAACAGAAGTATTTAGTTGGGCCTGTAAGTGATGTATTTACCTTGTTTATTTAGAGTGAGTCCATTATGTGATTTTATGTTTTTATGTTATTGAGAACTCTTAGAATATTTCATGAAAACTAATGTCCTTATACCTAATTGTTACTAATTAAATTATATTGCCTTGCATCGCTAATGTTAGTAGCAAAGTTGAAGTGATTATGTTTATATTGTTTGTGTAGGGTGGAGGGTGGTGAGCTCTTCCATTTTGTTTCTGAAAAAGAGTATCTGAATGAAGAAGAAGCTGTACAATTTATTAGACAGATACTGTATGCTTTGGAGCACATGCATAATCTACACATAGCTCATCTTGATCTTAAAGTAAGCTGATACCTTATTTTATTGAAATCAGTTTGAATGTACCTATTTCATTTGTTATTGTTCTAATCATGAAGTTAGGTCAGTAAATGTGTTTTGGCCTTGATGTTGTAACTGTGTAGTATTTTCTTTAATGCTTGTTCTGGTCTGTCTTCCAATAGATTGGTAGTCAAGAGGTTGTTTTAGGTGTCTGATATTTTGTTTTTGATCTAACTAGTTTTGTTTATACTATTCTAATTTTGATTTTAGTTTGGTCCATGTCATGTTCTTTTGAAGTGTCTTCCTTTCTTCTATGGTCTTCTAAACTGTATCCTGCTTTGTGTCTCACGAACTGCATGTTTACTATGTTTGGTATTCTTATATCTTTTTGTTTCACAGTCCAGCTTTCACAACCATATGGAAGTAATAGGGCTAATAATATATGTATTATTTCAGCCAAATTTGTTGTTGAACTAAAGCTGGTTTCATAATGTTCAGAATTACCCATTTTTGTATGAGATTATGCATTCCAATTGTGTTAATGTTTTTAATTATTCCATTTTCTTTACATTGACATAATTGTGTGAAGTTGTAAATTTTTTATATTTATGTCATATTGAATCATGTACAGTGTTTTGTGTGTCTTGTGGCATTATAATAAAACTAATTTAAATATTTATTTCTAGCCAGAAAATATTTTACTTTTGGGCAATGATTCACTCCAGATTAAGTTAATTGATTTTGGCCTATCTCAACACTTGTCTGCTGAAACTCGACTGCGGGCAATGTTTGGAACACCAGAGTTTGTAGCTCCTGAAATTGTTAATTATGAACCCCTCAGTCTGGGTACGGACATGTGGGCACTGGGGGTCATCACATATATTCTGTAAGTAAATGAGAGTCCAGTGTCTTAGTACAAGACCACCAAGTTGCCTATTTAATTTCTTTGTTGCAACACCAAAATTTGTAGGATTATGTATATTTGTTTCCTGTCCTGCATGTTTTGATACCCATCTTTAGTGAAAGTTCTGGTAAGATTAGAAACTTTTCTTTCTAGTAATAAATTACAAAAAATGTAACTTCTGCTTATTTTTAAAGAAGTTTGGAATGATAAATATTTTTGCTGTTATGATTGATACAAATTTATTGTTATAACCATTTGTTTCCTTTCACTTATTAATTAGTCAGTAATTCTGTTGACTTCATATTATTGTATTGTTTTATATTTCTAGGTTTTTGAATTGTAATTATTTTCAGGTTGAGTGGTGCTTCTCCATTTTTGGGTGAAGACAAACAGGAAACATATTCCAATATAGTAGCTGGGAATTACTGTTATGAGAAGGAATTATTTAGTAATACATCTGATCTTGCCAAGGACTTTATGTCTCGCCTCCTTGTCAAGGATCCTAAGAAACGTGCGAAAGCATCAGACTGTTTACAGCATCCATGGATACAGGTAGAATTATTGATCTGAATTGTGTAATGCTGGAACGTGATTAATGGCCATTCTTTGTGTTCAGAAGTTAGAACTGTGAAGTTATAAGGATGGGGTTAAATAAATTATGTTTAATTGAATACTTTATTCCACAATTAAAATAATTGTTACATTGATGATGTAACACTAAATTTATTTACATTTTCCACTGATCTGTGTAGATGATTTCTTCCTGTTGTTATCATCTTGTCATGAAGACTAGATTTTATTGTAACAAGAAATCTCTTGTGTGATTAACCTTAATTATTTCATTTGGGCTTGAAATGCATGCAAATGTTTGCTGTGAGATACGTCTTTCGTGTGTATATTTTATGTGCAAAACTGCAAAATGATTTGCATTATTTTTAGGCCTTCAGTCCAGTAGAAAAAGCTACATTAATGAATGGTGCAAGTGTAGACAACTTAAAATGTATCGAAGTGTGGGAACGATGGCAGGTAAGGTGTGGAATGATTTTATAAAGCTGATATTATTATCACTACTATTATCATTATTATTAATATCACAACCACCACCACCACTGGAGAGGGTGGGGGTGAATATTATTTTTGGAAATGGCACAAATGCCAAAACAATTGCTATGATTAGGTTAAAATCCTGAGGATATAACAAAAATGTTGGAATACATGCAATTTAGGGCTGCTTTCTAACATGTCCAGAATAAATTGATTATAACAGAACATCATTTGATTTATACAGAGGGGAAACATTGTTTTGATGATAGTGACTGGACTTTGGAAACATGTCATGCCATGTGAGATTTGAGGTTCTCGCGACATTGAAGATGTCATGCCATGTGAGATTTGAGGTTCTCGCAACATTGAAGATGTCTTCTGGGTTGTAACATTGTGTGGACGTACAGGAACTTTCAAGACATTTTTGCCAATAAAATGTTTCAGAGGCATTCATGTCATGAAGTCTAGAAGTTTGAAGAAAGTTTCATAAATAGAAAAGTAAAGCAGTAGTAACAGCAGTGAAGACACTGAATGTGGTATGAATATGGGCACACATTTAAAGGTCTCTTTTATTGTTGCATTGCACATCAATCTGTGTTTTTGTAGATATGAAGACATGATCATTTTGTGTACGTTTTTACACACAAAAAGAGATATTTGTGTGACATGCCAGGGCACTTGTCCATTATGTAGTCATTCTGCTTGTAACTAATATGGATGAGATTCCTTCTTAAGAAGTTCATAATTGCTCAGAATGTAAACAATTTCTATCCTTTTTTGGAACCTGAAATTTCATTGCTGTGTTTACAGTAGCCTGCCACTCAATCCTATCCTGAGCCAGATGAATTCACTCAACATTCCAGGCATTCTTATAAACCTGAAAAGTTTATTGTTACAATATTGCTTATGTATGTGCTTCTTTTGTTAGCTATCCTCTGCTATGATGGATATTACCAAAGCAAATGGTGATTTAATTTACAAAAATAGCACTGGTAATGGGCTGCAATGCTTAGCAAAGCTGGTCCAGTTCACAGTCTGTTTATCTAAGATGTATATCATATTTTTAATGGGAAAAAGATAATGTTCTTACAACAAGTACCAGTAAAAAATCAGTATCCCCAAATATGAATAAAATTTGCTGTCAAACAGGAAATGTATTGTACAGTATAAATACTTGTGTAAATACTAGTAAGTGAAATGTATATCTTCTCTCTCTTTTTAATTCATGTGTCAATAGGTAAAAGAAAAATATTATCATCAAGGGTGACATGCTGTATTGGTTGTAATTAGTGGGATATGAACCACATCTGCACAATGGCATATGCAATTAAGTAATTTTTTATGTTTAAAAGTCTAGTCAGAGTTATTTTGCAAAATACAGTCTTGATTTGTAACTTTATATTGCATGTATGCAATAGTATTATCATGTTTTCTTTTGTGTTGTCCTTTATTTTGTAAAGACTGCATAAGCATCTATTTATGATACATTTAAAATGTGATGAATGACCATTGTCTTATGCACATATGGCTATTGCTGTAAGGATTATTAAGCACTTCATAGACCATAAAGTTGTGAGATCTGCAAATATGAAATTTACAACTAAAGAAGTATGATCCACAGCCCTTCCTATCATCTGTTAGTACCATAATTTCCATGGACACTGGGCAGCTTGCACAGTTATGAGAAAAACAGGATTGTGGTTCCTGTTTGCAGAAGGATATATTTTTTCTCTTTGCAAAATACTATAAACAAAATCATCAATATCCTGAAGAAATATGACATTTATGTACTTCTCACCCAGTCAGAAAACTGACTGCAGAACTGGATCCAGGTAAGGACATCACCATTGAAGCTGTGAGGTCACTTTTTCTGTGCCTTTTGCAGTATTTGAAGTTAACCTGTGAGAAATCAGATCAATGAGCATGTAAGGGACACCTAGTAATTGAACAAAAGAACCCAGTTCAAGAAAACTGAAAGATAAAATTTATTTAACTTAGATTTCTGTCATGCATAATGCACACAAGTACTGCTTTGTGGTGGATATGTGTTAAATTCTTTAATGAACTGATCTACTGTGATGGTGTATGCTGAATTTGTAGCGTCAACTACAGAGATTAGATTTATTGAAGTCCATTCTGACTAATAGCTTTCTCCTGGAAGTGGTCCTCAGTACTTCCATAGGTTTTCTTTATTTTAATATACATATAGCATGATCCTCTCCTGCATTATAATTTTTCAATTATGGAATACATTGAAGGTGACTTAAATTTGACTATTAGACTGTTGGATCAGTACCAATAATTATTCCTGTTTCTAGACACTCATCAGACACTGGTAAATTGTTTTTGCTTGTACAGGTTAGTATGTTGGATTCTGTTCAATTATGGCTTGGAAAATGTTACTTTTGCCCTCTGATTTACATTTAAACTCTTTAATTTTGGAAGATTCAAAGTAATGTCATGTGTTCATTTAATTAATGTAAAATATATGACTGAAGTGCAAAACACTTTATGTGCACAGAAGAATAGTTCAGATAATTTGGTCCTGTTTTATATAGAATTGAAATCTTTGGTCTATAAATTATTGCCATGTTATAACATACAAGTAGAATTTAACAAGCAATAAAATATAAGCAACAAGCAATACAGTATAAGCATTGTTATTGCTGCTTTTAGTTTTTAGTTAATTTGCCACCAAGTTTCCAGCACTGCTGAATACCCACAAAGAACAAGCAGAAAAAATAAACCATGAGAAAGAGATTGGCATAACAGCATTTTTTTTAGATAGGGGTGTTATAAACCATGAGAAAGAGATTGGCATAACTGAGCATTTTTTTTAGATAGGGGTGTGAGCATTAGAATTTGTCGATTTATTGAATATCTTATTCAGGATCAGTAGGAACATCCATTTTTTTAAATGATGTTTGTTTAATAGAGTTAATCAGGTATGACTGGTATTTTAGAATGATTTTATGTATGTGATTTATTTTTATTAATGAACCATTACCTTTTGAATGAAGTATTATGCCTTACAAATATTTCATTGTGCAGCGTTTCCTAGTTTTGGTGCGGCTGTGCCTGCATCTTCAGAGGCATAGAACTAATGCTGTGAAGAATCAAGATGTAAGTTATCTCAGTGCTACTCTGTGTGTGACTGCTTTGTCATGCATCAGGTGTCATTTACTCAGAGCTAGCAGGATGTTACACTTCTCTGAACTTTCTTTTTCTAGTCCTCTTGTTAATGCCTGGTGTATCTGGCTGACTACTGCCCCTGCTTTTAGTACTTTCCTTTTGTATCTTATACTGCAATTCATGACTCACAAAAATAATTTGATTTACAGTATTTAAAGTGTCTGCACAAATTCATGAATGATTACTTTGCATTTTTAAGTATAAGTAATTAATTTTTGTGATGGATATATTTTAAAATGTCCTAGTTTTTATTTTTATTTTATTTAATGTTATGATTCTAAGGAAAGGGAGGAAATTATTCAGAGTAATGTTATATTTAGTGTTAGATGAAGGTTAAGGAAATTATGGATAGCAGCAGACTGTATTTATATAAGGTCACTACATATTTATAAATGGTGTGGAATAATTGTGATCCAAAGCACTTTATTTCAGATGAATGGCTGTGGCATTTACTTGCTTTATAAATACTGCTTATAATATTAATATATACTAATGAATATTTGATATATGCATATGTTTTAGCTTTTGACAAAAATGTGTTGTCATTGCATTATATCTTTAAAAATTTTATTTCAGCTATATACTTGGTGCATTGAAATGATATGTAAGTATAATTAAAATAAAATTTTCAGTATTTTTGTGGGTCATATTGTTTCCTATCTTTCTATTGCTGTGTAGATGTTGGAAGTTGTGTCTATTGGTGCCTGGAAAGGGGTCAAGCATTTTGGAGCAGCCCATGTACTGTAGGAATGGCTTGTTATTGATCCACTGTACTCTGGTTGCTATGTGGGTCAGTAATGGCTCACCTAGTATACACATCATGCAATCTTTGCTAGTACCTGAGCTGCTGCAATAGAAGAGAGGTTGTCATCATAAAAGTAACAGTTGTGCTTTTCTCAAGTGATGGTAGACTCATTAAGTCAGAGCTTTTGTCCTGCTTTTGTCCCCTTAAATGTTTCACTGTGTACTGTGTACCCTTTAGAAGACAGCTTTTGTACATTAATGCACTAAAATTTTATCTTCACAAAATTATTGAAGAGTATAATTAATATAAGGATAGAGTTATTGGTTCAGGTAGGTACTACCCAGTCCATGTGATGTTAGAAGTGGTTATGAGGAACAAGAATGCTGGTGGTGGAAAACATCAATTACAAGATGTAGTTGAGGTATGATCTGTTGTGTCAAACTTTTTTATAAATATACGGTAGTGTGGAAAGTGTTAATTAAAATAATAGGGTCATACCTTACTGTAATAAACCTGAGCTTCTTCAAAGTGTAATATGACAAGATGATAGTGTATTTATGATATATACAGATATGTTTCTTTTTTCATGACCATTATCATGTAATTGAAGATACATAATTTGGTAAATGTGTTCAAATATAACTTGTACATGAATGTGTTTTGTTACCAGGATGACAGTTTTGTTGTATTGGCACTTCACTGTGCAGCTTCAGAAGGAAATGCAGCTGGTTTGCAGGAACTCATCACACTTTCTACAGTTGATATGAATGCCACAAATAAGGTACTTATTAGATTTCTTCCCATTATTTCTGTGGTACTTGACCATATGCCATCATAAACATATATTTTCAACTTAGCTTTCTCTTTTATATAAAAATTATTTAACCTCTATACCAAAACACCATATATTGTTTTGAAATTATGAGAAGTGAATTAAATTTTTGTATTGTGTAATTCCAGTTTATTTAAAATAGTCTGTAAAATCTACAGTTATTTCGTCTGTCTTCTAATGGATGAACACCAGATAACAGTCTTGAATTCCTTCTCAAAGCTGTGAGGGATGCAGAAAGTTAGTTGTATCAAGTTGCAGATACTTAAATTACTAACTGTGATTATAGTAAGATGTTGTAAATATGCATCTGAAGGTAAAAGTTATGATTAAGAAGATGGAATGTTTGGAATTTGCATAGGACAAGTTCTTTATTTTCATTGCTCATAGAGACCAAACTGTTTCACCTTACAAAAGTATCAAGTGTTGACTTTGCCGGTGAACACACTTCATAATACAAAATTTTAATAATTTTATGCTTTCAGTGAGATTGTGAAAACACTGATGTTTGTTAAATTTACAGCGTTTATGTTCAAGATTTTATATGCACTGTTTAATAATCATGTTATTTTACTGCCAAAATAATAAAACTTGCAATGTACAAGTAGCTTTCTTAATTGAAGACAAAACACTATTTTACTTGCAGAATGGTGAAACAGCAGCACATATTGCAGCTGGGCATGGACAGTTATCAGTCTTGACATTGCTTCAGAAGCATGGAGCTAATCTTCAGAATGTTGATGAACGGGGCAATACCCCACTTATGTGTGCTGCTAAAAATGGGCATTTGGTTACTGTACAGTTTCTTCTTCAAGCTGGAATGGTAGTGGGAGTCCAAGACAAGGTGATAAACCCAGCTTGTCAAATTTGCTGTGGCATTTTTATTAATGGTATAATGTAGCGTGATTTTGCAGAGTAGGTATCTGTTCTGGCAGGCAACAGATTTGAAATACGAGATCTCAGGTTTTTACAGTGGTGAGAGTTCATATTTAACTTCTGTACTGAAGGTGGAAGAAGTATGTTCCTTCAAAATGTTGGTAACCATCTACAAGTCTGCACAGTGTCACAACCCAGAACTCAGAAAATTCAAATGTGAGATTGAAAAACAAATTGACAAATGTCAACACTGGCAGAATTAAAGGCTCATCAGTAAATTATTTTGATTTCTGCAGTGAATGTATTAACCGTTTGAGACCAAAACTTGTTTAAATAATATTTAAGTATTTGGACAATACTTCAAAGAAATGCAATACTTCACCATTATGAAGATCCCCTGGTTAATTCTGATTAAGGAATTAATTGTTGTTTACAGTGAGAATCATATGAAACCAATAAATGTAAAATGTAGAGTTGTAGATTGTTGAAGCAGTTACATACCACTC
Organism: Zootermopsis nevadensis; assembly: GCF_000696155.1. The sequence goes on along the minus strand of NW_019059863.1, from coordinate 47,517 downwards.
AGCTTTGAATGGTTAGATGTGATGGTTTGCCATTACAATCGACGTACTCGTGTGTTATTGATGATGTGTTCTGTAAGTAAGATGGAAAACATAGGTTTTCTTATAGTTTTGTATTTGTATATAGAATGGAGACACTGCACTGCATCATGCCAGCTCTCAGGGTCACTTGGAGTGTGTGCGGTGTCTTGTGGAGTATGGGGCATGTGTGGATATGACAAACCATGATGAATCTACTCCTCTTCACAGTGCTTTATGTAAGAGACACATCCACTGTGCTATGTTCCTGTTGCATTCTGGTGCTGACATAGATCTACAAGACAAGGTAACGTATCAGTTATTCTAACTGGGAACTTGCAGTGGAGATACATCAAGTTAAAATGCAGCTTGGCAGCCCTGTAGTGTGGAAATTTAAATCCCCAATTCCCATATAATAAAGGTTAAATAAACTAAGAATACGTAAAAGAAAGTTATCACACAACATTTGTATTGTTTGTTGATTATTAGGTTATTTATCAGTATTATTTATATATTGTTGGTGTTTGTGATAATATAGGCTTATTAATTATGGTGATAAATGTGGAATGAACGATAGGCAACGAGAATACTTTTTCAAGCATTTACTAGTATTTTGTAAGATTTTGTTTGTTACGAAATTCATGCGAGTTATACTAGATTTCACAAAATTTGGCAGGTGAATTTTGTGTCATAGTGAGAGCTAAAGAGTTCACATAGCCACTGTTTGGTTGTTGGTAGTGTACGGTTTCCCTCACAGTTCTCATAAGTTAACAATTTTGTTAGGAAAATAGGGTCTTGTGGGTGGTTGTTTTATTTTACATATAAGCCACAAACTTATTTTTTCAGGTATTTATTTTTCTGAAATGGAGAATGGAAAAGATAAGTTTGTTCACAATTTTCCAGCTTGCAAAAGTTTTCTTCTGAGGCATGTGGTGTTGAACCTATTGCAGTTCAATGAACTGTTAGTAAGGGACATGTAAGCAGTTATTTGGTCTGAAGCACATTGAGTTCTTAATTTAATGTTTATACCATAGGTCCCACCTATTCCCCTTAGGTAAAACTGATTCTGATTGTATAGATGTAAAATATTTTCTTGACATGGACAGCATATTTTTTTGTTTGGTTTTTGTTTTGTCTAGTAGTATTTATCTTTATAGTGTAAGTATAGAATCTTAGACTTTTTAGTTTGACAGATGCAGTTTATCCTTAAACATTTTAAGGAACTTCCTATCTTACTTGTTCTGTACAGTATTATTTTGTTTTATTTATAGGATGGCAATACACCTATCCATCTAGCATCGCGTGAAGGACTTCTGACAGTTGCACAGACTCTTTGTGCGTTTGGTTGTAATGTAGATATTGCTAATAAACAAGGATTTTATTCACTACATCTTGCTGCTAGGCATGGCCATACAGAAATAGTCAGGTATAGTGTTAAGACACTCCTAATAAAGTTGTCCTAGTTTTTATTCTAGAATGCTGAGCTAAATTACATTTCATTGCTAGGTTATAAATTTATGTTAATTAAAGTATAACATTGACAAGCAATAGATTTGTAGGACCAGAAATTTGTGCAATAGAAAAGTGGATTTTATGAGTTGTAACCAGAACTTCTTGTTTGGTACAAAATTTCAAAATTATGCAAGGATTGTGTTATTAGGTATGATGCATCTTACGCTTGTATTTGAGGGCTATTGGTGACAGTATAAGTATAGTTAAAAAGGAGTTGTGAATAATGAGGAAGGAAGTTGTTGAAGCCAGTCTTAATGTATTGTCCTGACTACCTTGTTTATATTACAGTGCTTAACCGACTGTATGCTGTATTTCAGGTGCCTTTGTCTAGCTGGCTGCAACATAGAACAAAAGAATGGTGATGGGATCAAAGCAGAGATTACAGCACTAAAACACGGTTACAATGATATTGGCGACTTGCTTAACAGGCTGAGAAATGTATGTGTTTCTAACTGTAGTGGTAGTTTTTTTGTAATAAATTATGGAAGTTATTATATGTAGAATTAATGTCTTTGGTTACTGGAAAATTAGATTTGGTTAGAATCGGATGAGCAGTCACATGGCAGAATTAGTTGATATGAAGAGCATTTGGAGATGCAACAGTGATCAGCGCGTGAGTTTTTTATGATTCCCATTTTAAAATTGAATGAATTTCTTGTCAGATGTGATGAATGTCCTGTACTCATTCATCAAGTATGAGAAATGTATTGATAGTTTAAATGCATGATTTAGTTTGTAATGATACGAAATTAACCATCTGTGAAATGCCTGAAGAGAATTTCTTATGGCTTGGATCAGATGATTTGAACTGAATATTTGGGAATAAAATTTAAGAATTTATGCCATATGTGTGTAAATTTATTATTGTGTGGATAATTTGTGATGAAGATGATTATAAATTTTATTTTATCCTTTAGGGTTCACACCATGAGGAATTAATAAAGCAGTTGATACCTACTTCTCAAACTCTTACAAGGATAAATGTTAAGTTTTTTGGTCATTCTGGTGTTGGAAAATCAACTCTAATTGAATCGCTCAGAGCTGGTTACTTTTCCAGTTTTTTTCGCAAAAGTAAGCCATCTGCAGGAAGCAATACTGGAACAAGTAAGTTGTAAGATGCCAGAAATTTGTTCAAAAGTTAAAGGAGTGCCTTTACAGAGAGTGGCTTCAGAGGAATATTAATTCTGAGTTTCAATTTGGTGTTTGCTTAGGGTAATAGGGTATGGTAATATAATAGCAATGTAACAGAAAACTAGATCTCTCTTTTAGGGATATATGAAAAGTAAAGAATTAAGACTGTAAGGTTACTTATGTGTTTTAAATAGAAATATTACGGTAAGGTATTAATATTATTATGTTTATATATATATCAGTATCTGAAGTGCCTTTTTAATCTGTTTGTTGTAGATGGGTCAACATCCCCTGGTAGCAAAATGCAAATAGAAATGGATGTAACATCATCTCGTAGTTCCCTGAGTTTTGACACTTATAATTACCAGTACACACGTGGC
>NW_019059863.1:20624-44352 GCF_000696155.1 Zootermopsis nevadensis | reverse complement strand
TAATCATTAGAAATTGTTTAATTTGCAGTACAAGTTCTGATTTTCCAAATTCCATCTGCGAATACACACTTGTGGACCTGTACACTCCTTCATTCCAGCCCCACCTTGGACACAGCAAGCTTTTTTTTATTATTTTCATTTATGACAAACTCCAACAGTTATTTCAGGTCAGTGGATCTTGTTATATAAATTAGAAATTAAATGTCTTGAGCCAGGAAAATTTACAGGCTATGGAGTATTTAAATGACAAAAGACAAAGATTGCCTGGAAAAAATCAGTTAGCCACATGCATGGGTTAGCTCTTGTGCCTCTCATTGTTGCCTGAAATCTTCATAAGTAACAGATTTTTGTTATAATTTTAAAATTTTAATGTATTGTATATGCATTCTTAAAAAATGCACATTATTTGATATTGCTGATTCGGTCTCAGATGCTTTATTTGGTTTTACATTTTTAGGTTTCAGTCTCTGGTGTAGGAGACCTTACATTATGGGAGTTTTCTGGGCAGGACACCTATTTCCTTGTATATGACCATTTTCTGGGCAGCACAAACTGCTTACATGTTGTGGTGTTCAATCTAGAGGATTCTGCTAGTGTGCAATATCAGCAGTGCTGCTTCTGGCTTTCTTTCTTGCAAGCACGGATACCACCCACAGAACCACTTGGTAATATATTTTATTATATCATCATTTAATCCTTTCCATGATGCAATTGAGATATCTCTAAACAGGTTGCTACTAGGTGTGGGTTCTTGCGCACGCGGGGGGGGATTAATAATTCACTCGCTTTTGTTTTTTAAAGATGAATGATCTAATGATTTATGAATAGCTTTGGTTCCAGTGATTGTTTCTTGTGGGTAACAATTATTTTGAGCTATAACGATGTTGTCTGGTACTGTTAGGTTACTGGCTGCCTATACCACTGCTTGAGATAGCAAGTATTGGCGGTGATTTCAAAGTAACAGTTGTGAAATCACTGTCGTTGATATATCATTCATATCTTTGTAGAATTATTTCAGTTGTATATGGACCACCGATCTCTGCTTTACATATTACTGTTAATTATTTGCAACATCACATTGAATAATGCATGGAGTTCAGGTTTACGCACATTGTGTATATTGCTTTAATAAAGTGGGATGGTTTTTGCAGAGCTATTGACAAGCCACAGAAAAAGAAGATTGCTGCCAAACTTGGTTTGTGCTATAAATTTTGACTACAATTACAATTTATGTATACATTTAATTAATAAGGACTGTAGTAATGTCCAGATGTAAGTCCCTTAGTGTTAATGGTGACTGTAAGAACAAATTTAAGATTCAGGCTTTTCTTCCTCATGTTCTGATTTGCTCATGTAAGTAAAAGTACAAATTTTTAGGTGATCGTGGGGTGGCAAGTAGAGTGGCACAGATTTTGCTGGTGGCAACACACCCCGATACTTCACGCATACCTCGTACACCCCAAGGCAACTATATCTGTTCCCAGACCGAAAGGTTGTTGACACAACTCATTGGCAAGTTTGGGACACGGTTTGAGCTTCATCAGCAAGTACTTATAGTGGATGCTCATGTGTCTAATTCACCAGGCATCAGGGCTATAAAGTCTTATTTAGCAGATGCCAAACAGAAAATTTTACAGGTATGCACTTCAGATGTATCATCTCTCAAAAGATTCGTAGAATAATTTAGTTCAATATTACAGTAGAGTGCTCCATTTTTGATTATTCTTTGGTGAAAAAAGTTTAGAATTGTCCATATTTTTGTTGTCCCAAGGAATAATCTGGTTTTTAAAGTCTTAAGGACTTCACATACATTTTCAATATGGATTGAAAGGTCAGTTTTAGTTGTAGTAGCTTGACAGGCAACTATGCATTTGGTGGAAAGTGTATGTTGTTAAATCAGTTATGCTTGGGAACTAATATAAAAGTTGAATCCTTTTGTTACTTACTCCTTTTTCTTGCAGAACTGTTTATTTTAATTGCTGTACTTGAAAGTGTCTAACCTTTTTTACAGAATATTTAAGGCTTCTTGCAGCCAGATTTTGTAATCTGTTTCAGAACTTATGTTTCCTAAGATGTATAAAACAAATTTAAAAAAATAAATAAATAAGCTTTTACAATCAGTCAGATTCTAGCCACTTACTGGGGAGAAAATTTCATATCAAATATATTCTTCAGAAAAGAGTGGGGGTGAGGTATTGGGAGGGAGGGGGAGGAGAGTGATTGAGGATGTCTAGGTGTGGAGATGTTTTATGAAACATAAATTACTGGAATCTGGATTACTGAGTTATTGGACTTTGCCATTATCTAAATATTCTTAAAACAACGTTTGAAGACCAGATGTCTTCATCTTCAGGTGTAAGGAAGAGGGGAGGGCACCATCTTGAAAGGAGTAATATACATCCTGGATTTAATTGAAAATTTTTGTGATTGTTATCACAAAACAGAAATTCTCTGATTGAAGTTGGTTATACAGTCTCAAAACTCCACTTCACAGCATGTTTGGTATGAATATTTATAACATTCTTCATGTTTCTTAGTATCACTTGAGGAATCAGCCATGGAAGTTGAGTTGGTTGCATTTTTGTGCTGTGTTTTTGAGTTTTGGTGTGAATAAGCTTAGTTCAACCTGAACAGCTGTACATTGGATGCAGGGTGGTGGAGTTGGGCGGGTAAAGCCTCATGGTGCAGGTCACAAGGAATATAATCTTCTAACCGAAGTTGCAGTCACGGACACTGGTGGCCAGTTAAGTAACAAAACACCTGCTTTGTTGCAGTTTGCAGTCATGGTGTGCAATGTGATTGAGGCTTGTTGTGATATGTTCCATTCTAAGAACAACAGATCTTATTTCAGGTGTTCTGGAAATCATGTATTACACAACTGTAATTATTTGTGTAAACTGCACATTACATTTTCTTATTTGAACAAATAAAGTAATAAGTTAAATTGAATTTCCATTTCTATTTGGGATACCTAAGAATAAATGGAAAATTAAAATTGATATTAGTAAAATAGTTAAATAGTCTGTGAAGGTTGAGGTTCCATAATAACTGCGACTGTCTTAAACATCTGAATAACTGGTGATAGATTGTAAACTTTTTTATTAATTTCTTTTCCCTGTAATCATTAAGTAAACCAATAATTGTTAATAATATAATGATACTTAATATTAGATGTAATGCTTTTTCCATATGTATTTATAATTTAAATACAGGTTGCCATCTTTGATAAAAAGTTTAAAAACACTGTGTTTGGTCATTGTTTTGATGTTTGTGTTGGAAAATCCAGGTTTAAGGAAAGAAAAGAAAAACTGAATGTGTGTGTTGAGGTATATTGAGTTTTGTGGAGTATCTGTGAATTTCCAGAACCCTGGAACCCATGTTTCTGAACAGACTGCTGTATTGGCAGTATATTACAGTGTGTTGTCAGTTACATAACAAAACACATTCCATTCAGCACCTATAGTTAAGTGTGCACTTGAGAGGCTTTTTGTGTCACTTGGCTTCAAGGCTGCATTATAATAAAACAAGGCTTTTTCACTTCAACATCATTTTATTGGAATTTTACCAGACTGATGAGAGTTGATGTTTTAACTGTTTTTAAAGTTAGATTGTGTCTGTTGAGGTGACAACATGCAGTGACTGTGTGTTAAAATGCCATTTTTTGTTTAATTATATATTGGAATATTATTTAGTTATTTATATTGGTACTTAACAACATTTTCTGGGGAAACATTTTCTCCAGTTCTAGGCACTGATTCACTGATAAATAGGTCATAGTATTTACTCTGCTTGACAATAAACTGATCAGATTTAACTTGAACCCTCTCTTTTTGGCTATTTTGTGCAACTTTCCATTGAAATCTTCTTATTGTAGTATAATTCTCATCACATAAAACAATTTAAAAATGGAAAAATGCAATGTCATTAAAGTTTTTTTGAAAATGTACAAAGTCCGTGGAGAGTGCATTATTGGGTATGCAGTGTAGGGTGCAATTTTTGTTTTATACTTTTGAATTGTGACCATATTATACTCAATTTGCATTTAAATAGGACAATAATTACAAACTTCAGTAGTATTATTTCAGTAAAGGTCTTTTAAACATGAAATGAACTTACTGTGATGTGGTCTATAACATTGTACTTGTTAGACTGTTTTCTAGGACTCTTAAAATTTTAGGTGTTAATGGGTGTTAAAAGCCTTGAAAGAAACACAAAGATGCCAAGTCTGTATCAGTATGTGTGTGTATGAGAGTATCTGATATTAGTAACAGCAAGAGACAGACAGACAAAGGGATAATTAGTGAACACATACAGTGTTAGTAGTTTGGCACTTGCCGTGTTAAAGCTTCCTGTTTGCACTTTGTTATGTACATCTACCAGCAACACATTTAAGCTACAGTAGTGTCCACTTTAACATGTTCACTGTTGCTATTACACTCACCATTAACACCTACACTTACCTTTCATCAATAAGTAGCAAAATTATGTTTTATGAGCAGTGTCATTTACTGACATATTGTTCTTTCGCCCTGAGTATAATGAAATGATCTATTTGCAACATCTGAAGCACACTTCTTTTATTAATAAATTTCAGAATGCTTTCCTTGTTTGACAACTAAATACTAATTGTAATGTGTTTGTTTTTGATGTACAGAGCCCTTCGCCTCTGGTGTCTTGATCCATGACTCTTCTTAATCTGTGTATTGAATTGACCCCTTTTGTCATTGTTTCCTTATTGGATGGATATTTTGTTCTTCTGTAGATTTTTAGAAACATCAGCCATTTTCTAGAGATGAATGTCTGGAAGATACACCAATCAGTATTTATTATGTGGTAATTCAGTGGAAACTCAGTCATACAATTGATTGCTTTAAATTTTAGTTTATGCTGACTTACTTTTAATTAATTTCTCCTTAAGTTGGGTGGGTTAAGGTTTCTTATTTTTAATTAATCTTTATTTAACAGTTCTTAAACATTGGTGCAAGGCATGTTTTCTGTATTGTAGGAAATTGCCAAGGTACCTTTATAGAAAAATGTTGCTCCTTTTTCTATTATTTACTCGTGTATTCTCTTTTGTATGGCGTCAGTGTGGCATGCAGTATAATCTTAAGACTGACTAATTATTAGTTACATTCTTTTATTACAGAGTGTGCCAAAATGGACAGGTTTTTTAGCAGGAGTTGTGAACTGGTTGCCAATTATACGACGGAATTCAGCAACTTTTCCTGTGGTGCCTTGGTTCACATTTGTTGATTTGGTGCACTGTAATGTGAATCCATTGGCTGGTGAGGAACACATGAAAGAATTGATCCAACAGCTGCAGCTTATGGGAGAGGTGTGTGAGCTTTTTAAGAAATGTTTCCTGTAATGGGTTTAGAATTAAAGTGGGGAAATCTGCTGTTACTATATTGCACAAACTGTAGTCAATAAAAAGTTGTAATATACCTTGTACTTTGACCTGTAGGTGGTGTACCTAAAATCTCAGTACCAAGATCTAGTGTGTATGCAACCTCGCTGGCTATGTAGCAGTGTGATTGGTCAGTTGCTATCCCTGGATTTTGTGGCTCAAGCTAGAGTGACAGGTTGCTATACTGTGGATGACTTTCAAGTATCTTTCTCAGAATGTGATGCCCTTGATATTTTGCAAGTACTGGAAGCCTTGCAGATATGTACTCAGGCAAGTTGTGTATGTAGTATCCTGCATCTTCCCCTTTATTGTAATATCTGTTATAATGTGCTATAATGAGAACTCTTTAGAATTTATTATAGGCTTTGTAATCTTCTCTTGGAAGTTTTATATCAGTTAATTATTGAGGCCACTGTGATTTTATGTCAGATGTATTATGAATACAGCCTACATTACTATGACTGTTTATAACACTTGGAATTGACTGTTGATGTGTTTTTATGTATTAATAATATTAATAAATTATCATAATTCTGCTGTTCAGAATGTTTCATAAGTGTCCTCTGGATTGTATTCTACTGCAGTGTGAGAATGAAGATGAGCTAGAATTTGAGTTTCCATGTTACAACTTTGTGGAAACGCTTGATGGACTCTGGGATGCCTCAGATCCTCGTTACCGCGATCCGGATAGCTGCTATGGTGGAGTGAAGCTGAAGTCGCCTCCAGATACTTTTCATCTTTTACATAGTATTTTTCCACGTATACAGGTTAGACACATCCAGAGATGTAAAATACCTGGGAATTTTTAATTATGGGAAAAGCCATTGTGTGCAGAACCCTAAATATTATAAATAATACCATGGAAACCTTAGGTGGTATGTGTGTGTCTTTAGGATATTTAACCTTTCTTCTTCTTCTTCTCAAGCTCTACAGTCCACTGTGAAGTTTGGCTTCCTGATATTTAACTTTTAGTTTATGTCATTTAGATCTCATTCATGGACATGGGATATCCTGCATTGTAGATAACTAGGATATTTCCAGTCCTGTGTTCTCATTGTTAAAAATTTGCAGGTCCAACTTCGCCGAGCAATGCAAAGCCTTGGTGATCCAGATAGTGATCTTTACCAATGGTTTGAGGGCTCAAAGTTATGTTCAGGTCTTATTGAAAGTCTTATTACACTAGAAGACGATGGAGAAGCCATTGAAATGAAAGTCCGAGGGCCACCCACTTCAGAATTAGCTTGTTTCTATTTCATAGAAGAGCTCCTTGGCATTGTGGATCAGGTATAGCTCTAAAGTATTAAACTCAGTTTTTTAGAATTTGTTTGATTGTTGTTCAGCTGTGTTTGTCAGCAGAGTTCTTGGATATCATCAGATGAGAGTAGTTTTGTTCATGGAAGTGGAACATTTTCAGGTCTTGCTGGAAATGAGTCCAGGTTTACTGATTGAGAAGCATGTGCTGAGTGCAGAGCAACTACGTCTTCACAGTGATTTGGTTCATTGTTGGTCACCTGACAAACTTATGGCTTGCATTTTGCAGCCATCCTGCCTCAATGCGAAGCTGCTCAACCCTCTTACAGGGAATCATGAATCCCTTCTTGATCTGGTTGGATTTGGAGCATCTGAGGTAAAGATGACTAACCTGTTGTGACTCTAATGTCGACCAGTAAGGGTATAACTAACTGGCCCCACTCTTTATCTCTAATGCTTCTGTTCTTTTAATATAGGTGAATGAGGTCATACTGAGTGGAGATGAATTACCTGTCACAGCCTTGTCGACTGTATGTCGGCAACAGTTGTGCAAGCTCTTGGATCCTCCTGATCCGTTGGGGAAAGATTGGTGTCTGCTAGCTGTGCAACTGGGCCTAGGAGACAAAATTGCATTGCTGGATGCAGCTGGAAGCTCTAGTAGTCGAACTGCAAAACTTCTAGATGAATGGGCTAAAGATAAAACTTCAGGAATTGGTAAGCAGATACATGCTACAAGTAACATGAATCAGAGAATAAAATTCAATCGGAACATATATGATTTTCAGGTACAGTAGCAGCGTTGTTTTGATTTTTCTAGCATGTTATGCAAAAAGGAAAATGTATAAGTCTGATTTTGTTATACAGTGCCTTTCATTTCTTTTCTTTCCCTTGTTGCTGCAGTTTGTTTTTTAATTCGTTCCTGTCTATTTTCTTTGTTGGGGTTTGCACCAGTCCTGTTCTACGATGTTCCCAGTCTGCCAACATTCCTAATATTGCTCTGAGGGACTTCATTTCTGTCCAGAGAAGGGTTGCTATATGGAGCAAATAAGAGTTTGGAGTTTTATATGCTTGATCAGAAAGTAAATTGTATAAAAATGTAATGTATCAGACTTCACTGTAATTACACCAGTAATATTTAACTGTTCAAATTGATTTCCTTTCCTATACAGAACTGAAATGCAATGTTGCCATCCTTTGGAGTTGTAATGCCTGTAGTGATACTTAGCCACACATTCAATATAAAAAAGTACTTTCTAAGGCTGTTCATTTAATTTATGGACTGAAGCTGCTACCTCATCAGTTGCTCATGCACTGCCAAAGTTTCAGGAGAGGTCATTTTGTTGAACAACTGGCAACATATTTGAAGAGCTTTTGTGTCATTCTGCTATACCAATTGAGAATTGTGCATTTTCTGAATATATTTTGAAAGTAATTTTATTGTCTTTTCATACTGTTACTTTAGAAATGGATGCCTTGAAAACTGAAGAATTATTAAGCAGTTTTCAAATGGCATAACTAGTTAAGGAGGGGCAACAGATGAATGGTGAGGATAGCCAATACTCTCAACTGACTTTAATTAAATTTGTTGTGTAAACGATGTAATGAATCAAGTTAATCAAATTTCATGCTGGAGATTCTAACATCTGGTGTCTGGCTTTGTTGGTCATGCCCATGCACTAAATGAAGAATGCATGGACAGTGCTGTGTTCATTGAGGCATCAGCTGCTGAAGAATGCATTGTGAACAGATTCCTATTATGTGCATGTTTTGATTTAGCATTAAAATTCATCTCTCATTCTTTGCATTCCCCTGTTATACATATTTTTTTTTGCTCGTCAGGAAGTTGCAAGATTTAGGTCGCGATGATGCTGCAAAAATTCTGCTGAGAAGTGCACCTCTTTATCGCATTGTTCCAACCCCAGTACATCAAGATCCACCTAGTAATGGTTCACAGAACTCATGTTCTAATCTTTCACGATGATCATGTGACTTTTTATATGAATAGTGTAGCTTATTTACAAGCTATAACATCAGTAAACATGAAATGCAACGAATATGGTGAACTGTCGCTCAATATCCCTCCTACTTCATGTACCTAATTATCCAGCTTTATGCACTTAATGAAGTATGCTTTATGAAGTTATGGTTTTATATTGATTCAGCTACAACTGACTCTTTAAAAGAACTTTTGAAAAGAGCTACTCTAATGTCCATTTGAGTAGGAAAACAATGAGAAAAATTGATAAGATATAATTAATTCTTGTTTCCCGTCCTATGGCTGTGTGTCGTGTAGAAAAGTTACTACTTTGTAACAGTTACTTAGACTGGCATTTCTCATGCACAAAATATCAGACTGTGTTGTCTTTAGAGCAGAGATGAGCACACTTGACATTTGATGGGCCTTATGAAGAAACCTTTATATATTTGTGGACCAGACCAAAGAAGATATCTATATAAAATTGTATAAAGCCCTTGGATGTGTTATGTTATAGAAACTTTTGGTACATGTTCTTGATATACAGAATGTTCCATTTAAAATGCAATCCTAACTGCTACACTGCTTCACACACAAAATTACAAAACCAATTGAAATATTAAATTCTTGAAGCTGTTGCACTGCTTAAAATCAGTATGGCTGTTATTTCAGCTGTTTTGTTGCTCATTAAGCATTTGTCACAGACAAACACTTCCTGTGTCCTGAAAATTAGGTAACATTTGATGTATTGTCATATTTGGTACGTCATTTTTAGGATATGCGTTGCGAAATATTTCATGAAGTGCAGCAGATGATTTCAAGTGCAGTAGTATTTGAGAACAAATGCAGGTCCTGAATACACCATGTTTACAATTGAACAGCTTTTGTGTTACTTGTGTGAGCAGTGGCCTCGTAACCAGGGTGATCTTGACTTCTGGGAGAGGATAGGAGGGAGTATTACACAGGGGTGGACCTGCTTCTGATTTCATTTTTATATTACATTAATTATTTTTGGGTTGCATTTTAAACAGTACACTCTGTTTAACATTCCTTTTCTGGCTGGTTAAATTAAGGGTTGCAGTCATTTTATGTGCTGTAGTTTGACTATCCTTCCATTAACGATACTTTATCATGTGTTAGCAGACTAGATAATGTCATTTGGAAAGTTTAAAGTATCTTGAGTCATTGCTAGGAACATAGTTACTTAATAGAACATTGAGTCATTAGCATCAAATTTGTTCAATCCATACTTGGTGTATAATTGAATCAGCTGTTGGTAGCAGCACATAGAAGAACAGATTTTACGTTGTCTATTAAATGCACATTTTGGAGTGTTCAAAGTAATTACAAAGGAATATGTTGTAATTTTCTGGAGAAGGGGCAGATATGCTGATAAAATCCTTATGTACATGTATGGTGGGTATACCACATTATGTGTAAAGGGCAGCAGTCTCATCTCTTGTGTGCAAATGATTATATTTTATACTGCACAATTCACACACACACCATAATGCTTTCCATAAAGAATTGCTCATATGTTGCTATTGTGCCACTTCATTTTCATATGATATAATAAGAGAAGTGAGCCTTTATTCGAATTAGTAACAAATTACTATTCCATTTAACATATGCTTGTTTTTCAGGCATGCCATAATTTTGCCTTTTGTGCACAGTGTTTTTTATTCTATAAGACATACATGTTTCATGAGTGTAATATTTATTTTTTTCCCAAGCCTAATTGAACACTTGCCAGTAATCATGGTCAATTCAGTATAGCTTTAATTGTTATGTAATTTGTTGCTTGAGGTTATAATGTTGCTACTTATAAAATTAATTAAGTCAGTTAATGTTGTCCTATGTGTTGTGTGCTATGAAATGTATTCAAAGTGTTAATTTATTAAGTGATTTTGTGTTGCAATGTAATATTTGTTTTTCCATATTGTGTCTGTTAATAAGGCCTTTTGTATTGTACTTAAATTTTGAGGGAAATGTTTGCTATTTTACATTTAGCTGTCTAGTCACTTTGTGATATGGTGGTAGTTTGGAACATCTATGAATACATAAATGATGTGTACTTTACTTAAATGAGAAGAGGCTGTAAAATATGAATGTAAAGAAGCTTAATTTTTTATTCTTATATCAAAATTGTATAATTTTTGAAGCAGTTGGTATTTACTTCTTCAGTCCATTCACCTGAAAAAATCATATTTAATATCACTGTATTTTGCACTAATTTTTTTATATGTTACTGAATTAATTTTGTATTGATATTTGAACATTCCATTACTGAATTTAAACATGGTAAAAATACAACAACAACAACAACAAAAATACGAAGTGTATAACTAATAATGCAAAGTTTTATTATTTTAGTCCACTTCTTTGAAAAACCTTGTCCAGAAGTCTTTCCATTGTCTTATGTCATTGCTTGGGTCTCTAAGGCTGTATAATTGTGAGTGATTAACCCTTGATCTCAATTTTCTTTCAGTCTGGTTGGTTTTACTTTTTACAAGATGTTTCAGTGCTGCATGTTAGACCTAAACAAACTTATTATCATCCATTTAAGGTATAATATACCTGCAGTTTTTCTTTGTTGAAATTTGATGTTTTCCAGCATCAACTATGAATTAATGTGCATAGTAGTCCATTTTTAACATATGTTAGCATTTTAAGCCATGGTAGTTGTGCACAAATGCCCATCATTTTAGAGACCGCTTTCATCATCAGGGGAGTAATTCTCCTGATATGGCTTGTTGACAGAAGATATTATTATCAGCATGTATTTGCATGCGGAGCAAAAGGAATATATAATTAGTGAAAATTCTTGAGCAGTAATGTTAATCCTGAAGTAGTCATATGATTTCTTGAAGCCATATTTATGCAGTGTTAATCATAATAAAGTTAAGGCCAGGAACAGGTAGGGGTATAAGTCTATTAACAAGTGTGTCTAATTTTATCGACCGAGGACCGATACGGCCAATCCACTGCCGGTATGGATAGCAGTATTAAAACGACACGCACGACGCCATTGATATCAGTGGTCTTCGGAGAGGATTCTGTGACCTGTACATTGTAATCTGTGGTGATATGTGTTTCTGTAAGCGGTGGTGGCCTGGAATGTGTGTTTTATAAGCATTTTAAGATTAAGGTTAGCTTGTTAAAAGTACTCCCCAGAGTGGCATTTATAATTATGTGTAATTTTGGGATTTGAAAAGAGTTATATAATGCCCTGGATTATTTATATGATATTGATAAACTCCAGATAACGATTAATTTAGATAATATGACTGATGACTGGAGCGTTTGGAATGATCTCTCAAGTCTTCCAGCAGATCCTCCAAAAATGAGACTAATATGCAATAGGTGTAGGTAAGCGTTGCTAAGATCATATGTTTGCTTATAGATCAGAATATTTCTTTAGCAGTCGTGAATAAAATGTTACTCACATACAGGATGGTTAGGTTACTTTTCGAATGTACGTAATATGCATTTGCGTTTTTGAATTACTGTTTACGTATGGAAATTACACAAGAAAGCTGAAAACTCCTATTTCGATATATTTTAGGTTAAATACAATGAAAAGGGGAGTTGTAACGAGACCGGAGATCAACTTTGGTTTATTCAGATTAACTTGAATATGCCATTCCATGAAATGTTCTGGAATAATGAGATGGCAGTCTTCTGGGGTGTTGCGCCTTTAGTCTAGTAGAAAATGACCGACTTAACCGAGGTGCTTAATGCCTCCATAATTATGACCAAGTTGAAGTGGCTTGGAATGAAATGGTAGTTCACAATTTTATATCACACTTTTTCACATATTTGAAATCATATACATCAAGAATATTTTTGTTACATTAGTACTACATCTGCAATTATATTTTACTGTTTTATAATAATTTGCTGTTTCAGACGCCCAGCCAAAGTATGTTGGTGCACCTACCTTCCTGCTTCTCCACTGAATACACAGTGTCGTATAATTATTTTGCAGCATCCGGCAGAGCAGCGAAGATGTCTTGCCACAGTGCCAATGTTATCCCTTGGCCTTGCACCAGGAAGATGCCTTATTTTTCAAGGAAAAAAATTTCCACAAAGCAGGTAAGAACAGCAGATTTTGGTTAATATGCTGTCAGTAGCTTCTTTCGTGCTTCTCCACATTTTCTACATTATGCCTTTTCTAAACTGTAACATTTTCTAAGAAATTTACACCTGTTTTATGTCATACAGATATTATCCACAAACCCTTGACAGCAGTGGATTTGTCTGATATTTTTTCTTACAGGCATGAAGGGCTAGAAGAAATTTTGGAGTCTCCAAATTCTGTCCTTGTATATCCATCAAAGGATGCTGTGAATATAGAAGAATTGCCACCTGTGTCTGAAATAGAAGATCCGTACAATTTTATTCTGATCGATGGAACTTGGCCTCAGGCAAAGGCAATTTATCACAGTACTCCACTGTTACACAAACTGAGACAGGTACTACACTATTTTTAAAGAAATAAGTGTTAGAATATACTAGATGTCAAAGATGAAATTCACAGTGTTTCACTTGCATTTGTAGATATGGACTATTATCTGTTAACTTTTTCCCAGAAGAAATTAGCATTAAATGGACAAATGTTAAGCAAATCCAATCCAAGTGGCCACACAGTCTTCAGCCATCTATACATTGATATCAAGGGTTCAAATCTTATGTGGCACATGGATGTTTCACCATGTTTTTGCCATCCTATTGAGATAGAGGCTTTATAATGCATGGTTCATGCATCTGAGGAGTCGAGCTGCCTGTCTGAGTAGGATTTAGATAGCCTGTATTATTATAGGACTTATTCAAAATGTATTTGACAACACAAATTTTCAGTAAACTGTACAATATGACTGAGGCACTGTGGATCTGTTGTAACATCTGTCCTGCCAATGTTGACAAATGTAGGATGCCTTTCAGAATTAAGTAATAAAATAGCACCAAGGAAAATAGTATAAAATGACATTTACCTGATAGTCCATTTTTAAATCTAAGGCAGTAACTGACTACATTACAGTACTGATGTGTAATGAATAGCAAATGGCTGTTTGTAATTTTTGTGGGTTATGATGATGCATGTGTATTACAGAGTTGGTATCACATAATATGTTGATCAACATAATGACGGTTTTGTTAATCTTCTCTCTGAACCCTGGAGACTGATGAAGTGAAGACAAACACATTCTGTTTTTTATGTATGGAAATTTATTGCAAATTAACATTTATTTCTTTTGTTATTTATCAGATTAAGCTTGTAACGGGAAGTACAAGTGAGTATGTGATCCGCACGCAACCCACAGATGGCTGCCTGTCAACACTGGAGACAGCAGCAGAAACTTTAGCAGTGATAGAAAGAAATAATTATATAAAAAGTAAATTATTACAACCAATGTTAGCTCTTTGTGGCTTTCAGTTGGATCATGGAGCAGTTACACATCAGAGCACTGAGTATAGAATAAAACATGACACATATCCAAAGCAAATTGGCAAAAGACTTAGTAAGTTACTGAAGAAATGTTGAATAGTGGGAAGAAGTCTGATTCATTAAAAGATGTAAATTAGTTGATATGGGGAAGTTATCTGTTGAATCTTCTTTCCTTATTTTATACATAATAAAAGATGTTAATTATATTGATATATAAATAATGTGATGATTAATATAAAATTTTAAAAAAAATGTTTGTAAAATCAGTATGAACATCTCTGAATAACAAAATTCCACAAACAGTGTGTTTGAAATGTGGATTTTTCAACTAACCTTTATTGGTTATGTGTCACAGCTTAAAAGACACATGGTTCATTTGGCCATGTGTTACAGTAATGTTCTACTAAACTACTGAACTGTTAAACCTTGAAGTTAAAGTCTGTTAAATTCTCTTTTACATTATATTAAGGGTTAGCATTGCTTCTTCAGGACTTGAATTCTATTTCTAATTTAGTTTAGAAAAATGAACTCTTGAGTAATAACCCTATTACATTAAGCATAAGAGACGAAGGACTTGAATTCTATTTCTAATTTAGTCTAGAAAAATGAACTCTTGAGTAGTAACCCAATTACATTAAGCATAAGAGACGTTGTTGGTGGGGCTGGATTATAAAACCAAAAGTTGGCTGTTGTATTAACAGTGTACTCTGCAAGACACTGGTAATGTTCTCAAACAAATTCCTCAGTGTCACAGTAAGTCCTGATACTTCAGGTGGGAGGAAAGAAAATTTTCACAAATCATTTTTACTGATTTTCTCAAAAATGTGAAGAAATATGATTATACAGTTTACACATGAACATAAGGCTGAAATGAGAGTTTTACTAAATTACAAGTAATGTGTAATACAGGCTGTAAAGTAGCAATAATATTGTGTTTATATTTTTGGACTTTACCCTGGCACTGGCACTGGCAAAGCAGAGAAGGAATACAATTAGAGTAAGGAAAGGGACTGAAAAGAAAATCACATTTTTTAACTAAGTAGTTGAGCCTCTACAGGGCGAGTGAAAATTGTTCATATTAAAACTCGGTATGTTACAGGCATAAATAAATGTCCGTATTCATGGTTTTGCTTATTCATCCTGAGCTCCTAAAAATGTATTATGTATTTTATATAAAATGTTTTCTGTGTTGTTCCTTTGTGAATTTTGTGCAGCTTCTCAACATTTAACCTATATGTACAGTGTTATTGGCCACTTTTGTCTAGGCCTCATGTTCAGCAACATTTTATAAATTTAGTTTTTTTCCCTTTATTTTGTTGTGTGCTCCCATACCCTCCATTACTAGTAGATACAAAGGCAGATAGTGAAGGGAAAGGTCAGGAGCTGAGAGAGGGAAAAGAGAAGAAACAGTGAAACAAAGCGGAAAGGTTTGTGGCAGCAAAAAGTGTTAATGCCATAGAAGAAAATGCAAAATTGGTTGTTCATTCTGTTTTTTAAACTATGTAGCATTCAAGAACAAGAGAATGTGTGGATGGAAATTCTTGAAATTGGCACAGACCGTATGCCATAAGTTACTACTCTAAATTCATAATTTCTGCTTGTGTGAACATTTGAATCTCACCCAATTACACATAACCTAACTGAACATAACCTCACTCGTCTATTGGCTAATATTACTTTTACACATATCTTCAATAATTTGTATTGAAGTTACTGAAATTAATTTTGTAGGACACCTTGTTTAATATTTTTAATGACATTGTGTTTTTTACAGAATTGTTGACAATTTATTTTTAGGTATGAACTTTTTCAAACATAGTATGATATAACTGGATTTATTAAAGAGGAATAAAAATATGGAACATATTTGGAAGTATAACGTTTTTCAAATACATTTTACATTGCACTTTGAACTTTTTTTCATGAAGTAATGTCATTTTGACCTACGATGGCAATCATGAAAATTTGTTAGTGATGATGTTTTGTTCACACCGAAATTCTAATTATTTGTTTTGTTGGGCAAGGAAATGGCAGCGGTATCGTGATTTTTCTCCTTGACCACAAGAACCAACTTATTTAATCAGTTTGTAATATTTTGGTAATCCGTAGAAGGGATAAACGTAGTTTACGTAATTTTGATTTGTACGTAGTGATCCATGGTTTGTAGCAGAAATAACATCAACTTATCAGTTCGTGTTGGGTGCGGCACGATGGTGTGTGTTAATGGTGTTTAAATGTCAACTTGGTGAAAGTTATTTGTAAGGTATAAAGTGAACGAAAAGAATATGCTGTTATGACAGGAGGCTGTATCCCCGAGGAATTTCGAAGTCTCCATGAAGATAAGTTTGAAGTAACGTGAAAGATTGAGGTTAGGGTTGAAACACAACCATGCCTGCTTGTGACAACAGCGATGTTTTAGCGAGAAAACAACATATAAAATATTTTCAACGTTTCTTAAATCTTCTTCCGCGACGTTTATCCTCCTACGACTCTACAAGATTAACAATTGCTTTTTTTGCAATTTCTGGACTTGATATTTTAAATGCCTTGGATGTACTGGACGAGAAAAAGAAAAGACTCATTATTGATTGGATATATAGACTTCAAGTTGTTCCTGACGGTTCAGGTAAGAAAAATTGGAATATGCTGTAGAAGCATTGCAATTTAAATATGTATGTGCCCTAATGAAGCCAAGATATATGAGACTAATGTTTCACAAATGTATATATTTAAAATTACAAAGCGGCACAGTATTTTGCATTTTTAAGCCCAGAATTGTAAGTAAGATAGTTTCATTTTATTTGTATGAATATTTTGTTTCTAAGTTTGTATATGTTTCCATATTTTACCCTTTCTACAGAGCCATCTTGGAAAAGATGTGGATTTCAAGGCTCCAGCACATTAATCTTCCCACCAGATGAAACAAAATGCTCACCATTGTATGAATGTGGACATTTGGCTATGACATACACTGGTCTTGCTAGTTTGGTAATACTGGGTGATGATTTGTCCCGAGTTTATAGAGCAGCCATCATTGAAGGTGTAAAAGCTTTACAGCAAGAGGATGGCAGGTTAGTTATGATATGCAAATCGGACATGAATACCTGAATTTCTAGGATTTGACAAGCAGTTTTATGCCCGACAAGTGTTCAATTCAATTCAATTCAATTAATTTATTTACATGTTTGCCAACAGCAAGAAGCCAATAACAGGCACTATTAAGTAATTTTCATTCAGGTACTTGCATCTGTATCTGCAGTCAGTTCCTCATTCTTATCCTGAAGTTCACTATTTATAATACAAATAATGCTAGTGCTAGTGCATATATCAAGTATGTGTACCATAGGAATAATGGTTGATACCGAATGTATTTGATTGATTAACTTTTGTGTACATTTTGTTATATACATACCTAATTGGTATATATGTGCTGTTTTCTGTTGTATTGAACTGCTGAAGTGTGACACCAGTAGACAGTGCAAAATGTCAGATAAATGAGGCAGTAGACATCAATAAATTATTTCATGTTACAGTGAAAAATATTTATTCACAAAGTGGAATGTGCCTAAAATGAGGTTATGTCATATTTCAGTTAATTGTGAATTATTTTTCTAGTTTCTGTGCAACTCTTGCTGGCAGTGAGAGTGACATGAGATTTTTGTACTGTGCTGCTTGCATATGTTACATACTAAATGACTGGTCTGGTATGAATATAGAGAAGACCATGGATTACATTGTGAGAAGTATGGTAAGGAAAACATTTGATGTCTACAGATTTTTGTTGAGATTTGAGCTTCTTGTGGCAGTGAAGATGTTGATGTTCGTTATTCTGGGTTGTGACACTGTGTGGACTTGTATGTAGATACCAGCCTATTGGAGAAACACAGTCTCTATTTTCAGGGCTGAAGTTTGTTATGTCTCCATTTTCAGCCCTGAAGATGGAGACAGTATATTTCTGCAAAATGTTTGTGTTTTCCTACAAGTCCACACAGAAGACCAGCATTGACAACATTCTGTTTAGTTTGAGTTATGGTCGATTACTCAGTTGCTGGCTACAAGCTAGATTACTTCTTTTTATTCATCCAAACAAAGTCTGGGCCACTCTGACCCATACCAAGACTAAACTCAAATTTGCCACTTTTTACATAGGAGTCTCATGAAATGAGAAGCTACAGATGTAAAATAAAAAACACTTCTGTTTCAGTCATATGATTATGGCATAGCTCAGGCTCCTGAGTTGGAATCCCATGGAGGTACAACATTTTGTGCTGTAGCTACGTTGGCACTGATGAATCAACTAAACACTTGCTTTACAAATAAACAGGTAAGATGAAGATCATTAGTCATTACATGAACCTTGTTCTGGTACTATCTTTTTTGTTATAGTAGAGTCCTTTACAGATTTAAACCCCCTAGAGCAGGGCTTCACAACCTTTTTCGCTGGCATACCACTAATTCTAATGTAACACATTAAATGTACCACTAGCTAAATGCGTTCAGGGAAAACTTATTTATGTTAATATTATGTTTTGATTTTCTTACTTAGTTCGTGTACCACTCAACATTGGCTCGCGTATCACAGTGGTATGCGTACCATAGGTTGAGAAACGCTGCCTTAGAGTAAAATTTTAAAAAGATTAAATGCAATTCAATTTCTGTCATGTATTTTACATTATTATAAAATATTAACTCTTTTCTTTATTTTTCTGTAATCAAAATCAATAAAAAATTAAGTAATCAAAAAATAACTTATGCTATGAAGGATTAATCTACTGACTTCATGAATACCAATGCGATGTATGACCTTTGGAATTTACAGTGTAACAGTAGATGGCAGGGATATTGACAAAGAACAGTTTAGGCACATTGTCCCTGAAATGTTGGCATTTCAAGGTATGTTAAAAAATATGGCTGCAGAAACTTTTCTCATGGGGAAAATGTTTTGACTGCGGAAGTATTTAGTCTGTTTTATTCCATACCAGGTCTGAATATGTTCAGTATAACATTTCAGTATCCCATGACAAGTAGTGGGTGTTAGACATCCTTTTTGCTTTCTTTTTCAGTTAGATGGTTTAAGACGTTGGGGCCTTGCACGTCAGATCTCAGGTTTTCAGGGTAGACCAAACAAACCAGTGGATACTTGTTACTCTTTTTGGCTAGGAGCAGTTTTGAAGGTAAGATGAAACTTGGATGCTCTAAGTTATCCATTTATCTTGTTTAGGATGAAGATGGCCTCACTTTTCTTAGAGTTAAGGTTGAGAAAAATCATATTTATATTGGATCATATTCAGAGGATCCATGTTTTGATCAACATAAGGTAATTTTATGAGCATTTTATTGTAAGGAAGTCTTGCTGACAGGAAGTGGGAATTTAGAGCTGGTGGGTTGGCAGCATGAACTGGCATGAGGATGTGGGCAGGAAAGGGAGATTGCGAAGGTTATCAGCCACCACAAATTCAGATGAGAATCTGATTTGCTGTGAAATCATAAAGAATCTAGGAAGTACACACTAAAACATTATATAAGTAATCCATTTCAAAGAATTGCTAAGTCAGAGGCTCTGTGTAACATTTCATAACATGCTGTTTTTTTGTTTTGGGGAGTTATGCCCTTACTGGACCCCAAGGTGGAGAGCCCTGTCTTGTCAGCTGCCTGTGACCATTTACTATATTTTCAGCTACCATCCATATCAGGGGTCCTTCTTCTCCATCTGCAAGCCGAGGAAGATTTATTTTTGTTAATGCTTGGATTGTCTTCACTTCCTTCTGTCCCACTGGTAGTTTGTGTATGAATCAGCAGTTATTTTAGGTGTGGACTGACTCAGTAGAAGTAACCTGGGTATTATAGACTTGGGATCCTGACATAATGCAGTGTGGGGATCATAGGTTAATCTATCCAGGGGAGCAGCCAAGCATTTGTGTCTAGTGTCTGGTTTGAATAGTAACATAGCATTTTTCTGTGGAAAGTCTGGGATTACTTTTTTGTTGTTTAGTAGAACATTTCTATATTTTTTGATACTTTATTTCTTGTATTCATATGTCATTGTTTCTTGAAACTACATAATTGTACGGTACTTGTGGGTTATCGGGACACAAAATGGGGGAGTCAAATATCTATCATATTTAGCCGAGTTCATGTGACGGCGTACAAATGATAATGACAATATTTTTAAAACGATTCTAAAATCTATAAGCGAATTTTGGCCTCCGGAGACAGGTAGTAACAACAATTAACATCTCATGCATATCCAAATAATATATAATTATTTGTCATTTATTGAAATAAAATATAATAACTTTCAAATATATATCATTTATCCACACACATTAACCTAACCTAAGCTAACCTAACCTAACCTAACATAACCTATTTTTAAAGCGATGTGGCCCAATAACCCACAAGTACCATTCTTACTATGTAATTTTACAATGTGTCATAGTTATTTTCATATATTGTCCCAGTAACGTTCTTTGCTGTAATCTGAAAGTAGGCTTACAGCCATTAAAAATAAATGGAAGATTCTGCACATATTTCCTCATGCTCTGGCTAAAGAAAAAGCATGAGTTTAAAATAACTTATTCTTTGATATTTTCTGCAGATTCTTGGGGTGTTTGAAATGATTGATTACCAACAGAATAAGAACTTCATTCTTTCAACACAAGACTCCATTGTAGGTGGTTTATCTAAATGGGTTGATACGACACCAGATCCTTTACATACATATATGGGTGAGTTAAGGAGTACAGCATGCTTATTGTTATGTTGGAGAAATGGCAATGTAGCGTCATTTATTTATGTATGTATACTCAGGTGTGGCTCTTTTAAGATAAGCTAGTGTTGTACAACCTGCAATCCACTGTACTTTTATAGCTGATGAAAGTAAACAGTGTCTGCAGTAACCACTACTTCTGATGCCAAGTAATTGGCAGTTATGGTTATTTTCAAATAAGACTCTTAATTGTTATATTGCTCTTCTCTACCCTGAGGATGATACAGCATGTTTGATATCACATACATCATTCTTATACATTAATTTGACTTAAGATTTATCTAAAGGAACTCAATTAAAATACAATGATAATATTTTTTATGCTAGGTAATAAAATCAGGAAGAATACATTTCTTTGTTGAAATACAGGATTTTTAAATACATGAACTGCAGACAGACACGAAATATCAAGAAATTGTGTTACTTCATTTATTGCAGTACTGTTGAAATTAATCACTGACTTGTGCTTGTCATAACAGGCAGTAGAGCAAGAATTTTCAGAAATCTGCTGACAGCAGTTGGCATGCAGTTTCCAATGGTACTAGATATTCACAGTGCGCAAGGTCATGGCCAACTAACAATTATTTGTTTGCAGGTTTGTGTGGCTTAAGCTTAATGAAAATTGAAGGATTGTTAGAAGTACATCCTGCTCTGAATGTTAGTCAACGAGCCCATCAGCACCTTTACAAGTTACACAAAGTATGGGAGAACAATTAACCCCACAGAAAGATAATCGAGTAGTATATGCAACCAAAATATTGCAAGAAGATTTGTTAGTACCGAGCAATATTTCTTACATGCTAAAGAACTTAATTTTATATGAAAATGTATTTGAGCAAACTCTTATGTGCGTGTCAGAGCAGTTATGAAGATTTCATTGGACCTTATTAATCTGCTTGGCCCATTGGGTTGTTTATTCTTTGCTTTATCCTTATCCTCTACCTAGGTGGCAGGTCAAACTTTCCCAGCATTGCCACATAGCCGTCATGGTCAGCAGGGCCGTTGAGCTCCTGCACCCCATGAAGGCAATATAAAGGAAACAAGTTTGTACCTAAGCTGAAAGATCTTGGTTATCTCCTGTGGATGATTTTCATTGTCAGCGGGTTGTATGATTGGCCGTTGAATACTGTTGTGATACATAATTGGGAGTAGCTGTACTGAGGAGCCAATGGAATAGATATCTGAAAATTTGTGATATTGCACCATGTAGTGTGGTGTAGTCGGCACAGTAGTTTTTGCCCAGTGGAGAAGCTAGCGGACGGGCCTACTCTGTGTACCTGAGGTGGCACGGTCAGTGTATTTCTTTTGTTTGG
Organism: Zootermopsis nevadensis; assembly: GCF_000696155.1. The sequence goes on along the minus strand of NW_019059863.1, from coordinate 22,188 downwards.
GCGTTCAGTCCAATAAGCTCCTCGGTGCAGTCAGTATTATACTGTCGCACAAATGACTCGCTCCTAGCCTTCCCCTTGAAAATTCCACCGGCCAAAAACTACTGTGCTGACTATAGAAGTTTTCCAGTATTTAAAAGGTACTTACTTCTTCCATGATAACCCTGATGGAGGCAGCAACCACCTCTGAATCATCGATAAATATATACCAGACTACACAATTTAATATCCTGTAAGACAGTTGTCTTCATACTCTCTGTTACAAGAATGTAGTCTTAGAATAGGGAACTAATCTTACTTTGTCACCTGAAGACGAAAATAGAAGCCATTTCAAAGGTTGTGATTTTAATGAATGAAAGATGTTGGATGAGGTCTAAAAGAAAAATAGTCATATACATTGTGTGAACCCAAACGGCAGAAAACTTTAAACTTTGCAAAAATAACAAGGTTAATGCTTGATCACAGGAGCAAGGCTAAAGGAGTTTTTAAATTCCACATAGTATTTTGTATATATTCCAATTAAATAAGATTTTTCTGATCTTAATTTAGGTTTATGAGGTTTTACCGTAGTCACTCGTGGATCCTCTATCAGTAGTCCTTAAAGTGCAAAATACAGTACATATATTTTTAATAAAATTAGTTCTCAGAATTATTATTATAATTAGAGCATTAAACATGATGAACTATTTTCTTTTGTTTACTGTCAAGCTCATATCAATTTCTCTGCTGTATATGACACAATGTATATAATATTTTTAATAAAAGTTTTGTAAAAAACCAAAGCTCACTTTTAGGAGCAGTTAATGCAAATTTTGGAATATGCTAATGTATTTAACACAAGTATGAGAACTTGTTTGAAGCATAAAAGAAGAAAGTAAAGCACAAAGAGTTCAAAATGTTTATGTGGATAAATAAACTGCATACCCGTTGGTCATGTTGCAGTCATACCAGAAACATTTACACAATTATTAATAAAAATTGTATTTTCTAATTATTTCTCTCTAATCGTATGGGTATCTTTTTATGTGAATAAGGAAATGATACATATTCACTAGTACTACGGTTATGTTATATATGGTATGTGTATATATTTATGTCCTGTTGACTTTAAGAGACTGTCCTTTTGGTCTTTGCATTAATATTTACCGGCCATGCACTGCAACTTACATGCGATCCAGCTGGTCATGTGTCACAGTAATGTACCACTGAACCATTCAATCCTTTAGTTGTGGTCTGGCTCGCAGCGTGTTAGTTCAGGGGCTTAAATCTCCTATTGACCTTCATGTAATGCTCTGACTGCTGAGTTGCTTTTGATATGCCTTACATGATAGTACATTTGGAGAAGAATACATTATAAATTCATGGCAAAGAAAGATATCTTCATTATCTGCACAAAATAGAATTTGTATGATTTGAGGTTTTCACAGCGATGAGTATGAAGATTTCTGTCTTCAGGGTTGTTGCGCTGTGTAGTCTGGTCGATGCTAACCAACATTTCAGAGGTCATACTGCCTCCGTCATCATCGCCCTGATGACGGAGGTAGTATGCCCTCCGAAACGTTGCTAA